>JAOWBL010004445.1:0-47296 GCA_028564865.1 Zenarchopterus dispar | reverse complement strand
TGATTGTTCTCTTCTCTCTGATTTTTGGCGAATAAAGGAGCTAAGGTCAGTCCTGTGCATTTTTTCAGTTTTCCACAAGCGTTTCATTAATTCAATTGGTACAAGTGAATATAAAATGATATTCAGACAACACATCTGTCAAACCTTTAAACCTCTTAGTATTCTGCTCATTCAGTGCTACTGTAAAGACAACAACAGAGGGGCATTTCAGAAATATGGACTGATGGCTAAATTTAAGCTGACATCAGGTGATTTAAAAAATGAAATCCTTGCTTTAGTGGGCCGAATACTCGATTGATGGGTACATACATTATATAATAAAGGTTCAAAGTCAGTGCTTAGGCAATGAGGACTGTTTCTATCACAAAATAATTTACATTAGAGAGTGATCTATGTCATTTTAGGAACTGTTCATAACCTATAAAAAAGTCTGATCTGCATTGACTGCCCATGTTGTGAATGCTGAAGACTGTAAAGATGTCATCTGAAGTCAGCTTTAAATAAATGATCAATGTCTGGAGGAGTTCGGACTCAGTTATAGGAGCAGAGAGCATGAAAACTAAGTACATTCTTGTGCTCTCATTGTTTAAGTTTTTATATGAACATCCCAAGCTGCGACAATAAAATATACACTGCCTCCATTAATTTCATGGCTGGAAAATTAGACACACAGCAAAGAGTCACAGGACAGGACTTGAACCTGGGTGGGCTGAAGATGGACTTCAATCTTGTTGATGTGAACGCCAGCCCGCCACTGAGCGTCATGCAGAAACTAGCTTGGTGCACACTTATAGAAGAAAAATAAAAATCAAAAGCTTGCAAATATTTTCTGTTGTAAAAAAAAGGCCCCTTTTCCTGGTTATGTTTTGCCTGTTTTTTCAGAGTTGTCCACCATGCTCCTCAAAACGTGGTGATTAAACGCAAGTAATCCAATTACAATAATTCAATAGATTAAACTCTTAAACTAACTCGTTGAATTCCGAAGTCAGATGAGTCATACTGTCTGGAAATCCAAAAGTATTTCTGTCTCCATCTGTCAGCCATGAACAGATGCAATCGCAAACAATAATAACAATAATAATCGATCGTGTACAGTCCATAAAGTTGTGATGATGCTGGAAAGGGGAGGAGAAGGCAAAAGTGATGTCAAAGTAAGCATGTGATTGCTTAAGATACCAGCTGGCAACTAACGTCACGGATCATAGTGTGTAAAAGGGACTCCTCTTCCCCTGACTGCCGCCAGGGTGCCCTTGAGCAAATCAGTTGACTCCAAGCCGCTTCATAAATGCAGCTCAGTTTCAAAAAGGAAAAGACAGAGAGAGAAAACACAATTCCAAATACCTGATGCTGAAACCAGAATATTGGTAACAAGAGTACCTATACCATCAAAAATATAACTTTCACATTTACTTTAAACTATGAAATACCCTAAGAATGTAATTCGATCAGACTGAGTTATGCCAAAAACACTCCAGTTTCACAATGGTTTAATCTTTTTTTTTTTTCTTTTTTTGTGGAGTCTTTCCAGCATTGATTAGTTGGTACCACATTGGGAGCTAGCAGCAGGTGTTTTCACGCTACTTCTAGGCTAATGATTTCAAGGGGAACTTTTTTTTTCCCCACAAGGGCAACGCAAAACCAAATCTCAGACTAATAACAACCAATTCAGAGGAACTGAGATGTGTGAACATTTTTTCTCATGCTGTGGAAAAAAAAGGACAACTGGGAGAACAAGAGAAAGCCCACTGATTGTTGAAGATTTGGGAATAGAAAGGATGAAAGACTGAAAAGGACAGTCTAAAAGCATCACAGGAGAACGCAAAAAGCTAGCTTATAAAAAAAAAGAAAAAAAAGCACGTTTATTGATGTGCAGTGCCTGGTCTTTATGAGACACAAATAAATTACCACACTTTATGGCAAATTTGATTTAGTTGAATCAGATTATGTTTCTGTATCAGTGACATGTTCAAGTAGGTTGAAAATGAGATTTCAAGTGATCAAATGATTTCTTACAACTTAAAAATATGTTTGAAATACTGTTAATTGATCAATTTTGCCATCATGCATTTTTGTTCAAAGTAATATCAATGATATTGCTAATATCCCAAAAACATTAATGGAAACAAGCATGTAAATGTTTTTGTGGACCGCCTTTTAACACTATGTCTATGTGTGTAAAATCTAAACAGGACACTTTTTCTAGAGGACACAAGTAGAAGTGACAAGCAATTTTTGTGTTGAAAGATCACAAAAAAAAGAACTTAATCACAAGTGTATTAAATATTGTAGTCTTCTAAAATCTTACTTGTACATGCTTGTGCAAGGATGACACTGTGATTCTTGTTTTACAGTAGTTTAATGTGGATGGAGATCTTTTCTGACACACAGCTGAAATGTTTGTGTGCATGTAGATCAGTTTCATTTTGAAACTGCATTTTTTTAATAAATACAGACTAGACTAGACATAGCTAAAGAGCCAGGCAATGAATTGTTGATTTCTTTAACCATATAACATCAGTCATGTTGCACATTACAATAGTAGCTTGACGGCAGGGAAAACAACAGCTAGCGCTGGCACTACTGGATTAAGAAGCTGGTCCTTCCTTGACATCTGTAATTGCTTTGGTCTGCAACATAGTTGGCTGTACATTTAACGACTCCATGAGAATAGAGAGTAGTTTCTTTTCCTAATTAGTATTGCAGCCATCAGAAAATCTGAGCTCCATTTAATTTCTAACTGTATTGTGATCATAGAGCTTCACTAAGTTACTTTGGCTTCAGAGCCAATTCTGCTAAAAAGAATTCCTCAGTTGAAGGTGAAACCTTCAGGCAGGGAGGTCATAGGTCAAAAGAAAAGGCAAAAGTGTTTTGGTATAAAGCCTAACATATTTTTCTGAAAAATAAAAAAAATGTTTCATAGCTTAATGACACCTGGTACATTTGTAATAAAACCACTTAAATTTTAGCAAATACTACTGATTTGAAGTCTGGATCCTGTATCCTATGTCATGTGTAAATAAGGGGATGTGACTCTATATCAGCTGCATTGTTATAGAGCAACCAGTCTGGTTGGAAATAGAAACCTATTTCATTTTTGTGACTGAGTGGTGGTAGCAGAGAAACACGTCTCCCACATCTGTTGATCTAATTTAACCCCTGCATAATGGCTACTTATTTTAGGTCAGACCACTGCTGACACACTCCCTGAGGCGCTCATGCTGAGAGCTGTGTGTTGCATCAGGGACAGTGTGAAGTGGACCAAACCATTGTAGAGTTAAGAAGAAGGACACATTAAGAGAGACTATTCTGTCTTTTATTTTCTTGTGATTTATTCTTGTATTGTTATTCCTTTCAAATATTTTCATTCCTGTTTACACAAAACCAAACAGACCACGATGACCCTAATATGAACCAGATCTTCCTCTGACTCCCAAAAGAGCTCTGACCGGTCAGAGTCTGAACAAAGAACATCTGAGGGTTTCCTGGAGTATCTGGAACCAGGATGTTAGCAGCAAAACCAGTTTAATCAAAGGTAAAATCTTGCAGGTGGAAGTGTAACCAGTCATTCTGTCTCTGACGATGTTGGACCCATAGAATTCACTGACATAGCAAAATAACTCACCACACCACTTTGTTTTGATAATGCACCACTTTCACCACTTGAGAGGGGTGAAAAACATAATCTCCTATCAGGACCATACCCAGTCAGCACTGAGTAAACCCCATGCCTCACCCACCCATTTTGTGGGAGCTGCACTAAAGTACCTGATCCCAGTTAGGGAATTGTAGAAGTTTCCAAAAACTCTCATTGCAGGTCCATTTCTACTAATGGACACATGAAACAAGGGCTGCGGTCCCATAAATCGGCTAGATGTAACCCACCTAAACACATTTTGTTCCATTTGGTGGGATGGGGTCTTTGTAGAGGTTTTTTCCCATACAAGCATGTATGTGGTTGGTCTGGAGACTAAATAAACACCTCAGACTCTGTTCTCTGAGCACTTCTAATGAATTTTTTTGAGGGGCTACGGCAGATGGCTAATACAGAAGAATTATGTTGCTCTATTGGGGGCTGTGATTAGTCTTCATAAATTTTAGGTCAGTGGCATCTGGCAAAATGTAATTCATGTGAATGCCAGAAAGCAGGTTTTCCCAGCAGAACATTGCAGTGCAATATGATGAGTAGTGTTAACTCCCATTTGGTCAAATCACTATGACTGATTGCTGTGCATGAATCTGGTTATCTAACTACCATTTCTGCCAACTCAAAAGCACAACAACATCCTGCATCTCCATATCTTGCTCCCAGAATTTAACAGTTCTACCTTGAACACACTCTATGAAAGGGACTTGTGTGTGTATCCTTTGCATGTCCTGATTTTTTTTTCCTGAAGCCTTAATAAACAGCGAGAGTGCTAATTTTAGTGTAATCTCACTTAAGCTGCCATTATCAGAAGGAACAGACCCTGCGAGTTCATACTTAGTAGAGAGCTTCAGACGTTGTGAGAGGCAGGTGCATTTCTTTCATTCCAACATTTGGCTAAAATGCAACTTTCAGTCTCATTTCACAATAGACCAGATTGCACTCAGATGCATGACATGTAACCTGCTGGATTATAGGTAGTGTCCTTAAATAGCTTCAAGTGAGTGACATTTTTTTTTTCTCTGTGAATCTTCATAAAGCTGAAGACGGATACATTTAGGAGGCAAGCACTTTTAAAACTGCGCTGAAGAAATTCGTCTGGCTGAAAGTGATAACACCACTACCTTCTTTTGCAGTATGACACGGTCACATTGCTAATGCATACCAACAACAAGAAGGTAACAGAAAATAATGTCTAGAAAGTCATAACAGAAGTGAATGGGAGATTTCACATGAAGGAATGTCCTTGTTTACTCGGGAGAGAATCCAGCAAGGGACACAATACAGGAATTGCATGTTGCCATTGACTTTGACCGTCCTTTCACGGGTGACTTGAGCATGTTTGTTAATCTCTTGTAAGGAACACAGAAAGCTTTGACAAAAGCAGCTGAGTTTGTTCCTCTTCTTCTTTTTCAGGACTGACTTAGCAAGAAAAAAAGAAAAAGACAAATGGTGTGCATGATAAGGCATGCATAGATGGATGCATATATTGTGGACATGTCAATGAAGAATTTCTGTCACCCTTTTAGAACAGACAAAGTTTATCTGTCTATCTCTCTGTCTATATATCTGTCTATGTGCACATCAAATCATTAAGACCAGATTATCCTTCTGAATGTAAAAAAAATGTACCAACAAAATAAGACACAGAGCAGAATAATCTGAGTCTACCACTGATGATCATTGTGGTAATCCAAATATAGTGTTCACTAACTACAGCTGCGTCAGTCAGACAGTGAAAGCAGATGTTCCATCACAAGAACAATGTCTCTGTCAAAAAATGCAATGTCCCACTCTCCTCTGCTGAATTACCTCAGTGGTGTTGATGTTGGATAGATATGGTATTCAAAGGCAGTTTAAAAATAATTTAGGTTCATTCTATAACACAAAGAGGCAGAGATGATGGGAAATAAATAGAGAAAAAGGTTATGATAACGTATCTGTCTTCTTCATCACACACCCACGAGCACACAAGTGCACTAATAAATCGATAAAAGCTGAAAAGCGGTGTAGTGAGTGAGGTCATCAGCGGTCTGTCCTTCAACCTGTCAACAAGCAGGGACACCAGAATGCACTTTGGCAATGTGCCACTTTGCACAATGCAGACCCACGTGCATTTGAACGGACGTGCAACCAAATGACCTTGTTACTGCATCTTTCATGTGGACTGACCAGCAGTTCAAAACAGACCTTTCAGCATTTCAGCAGATTCATTATTATCGCTATTATATGATTACGTAGTTTATGTAAGTATGCTGAGCTACAGTATTTAGAGGAAAATCCATTTTAAAAAAAAAAGAAAAAATCCTCCTCAAGTTTGCATGTCCTTTGATGTTACATATAAGAAGGCCGTTTCGTCATTAATTATTATTGGTTATCAAATCTATAGAATAACTGTAAGAAAAAAAAATCCTCTTTAACACGAGCAGTTAAAAAATGAATATATACAGTCATATGAAAAAGAAAACACGCCTTTTCGAATTGCTAACTTTGACAATCAGGACATATTTTTTTTAAAAGATCATCTTCCAAAGATTTCAAACAAGGAGCAACAACAACATCTAATGCTATATTAGTGTCATTTTTTGTTGAGCAGAAACTAAGCTAAAATGTAGTATGATTGTATTTTTAGGACTAAAGTACAAAATGTAATAACTTGTAGAACCAACGTTAGCAGCAATACCTTGAAATCATCATTTTTGTATGACAGTATTAGTTTCACCTCACACAAGTACACTCTCACTGCTTCCATGGGAATTAAGACAGTAAATGGTAGCACATGCTGCAAATCACATGTCCTTCCAAATGCCCTTGACAATTGATCATCAAGAAGTGTGACCAGATCTGCAAAAACAGATTTGTCAGTTTGCTGGTCTGGATCATTAAGGTGTCTGCTAACATAACGTCAAAGAGGAAAGACACCAGAAATGACTTTATAAAAGTATCTGTGACTGCTCATCAATCTTAGAAGTATTATGGGGCCCTTTGCAAGTGATTTGGATTAATTTGACAGTTAGAAAGAGCATTCAGAAATAGAAAACATTTAAAGTAAGTGACAGTTTTCCCAAGAGTTGACGTCCCACTAAGTTCACTCCGAGGTCAGACGTTCCACTTTTCTGAGAAACTGCAAAAAAAGCTAAAGACTTCCAATTAAAGAATTCAGCTCACATGTTAAATAGTAAAGTTAATGACTAACAAGTAGAATAATCATGTTAAAATACGGCGTGTTTGGATGGGAATCCACCAGAAAGCCTCTCCTAAAAACATGGCAACACATGTAGGGTTTGGTCTTTTGACAAAAATGATTTTTTTAAGATCACATTTGACATTTTTGGCCATAATGCACAGTGTCAACTAAATACACTGTTTCTTCACATTAACTGTCAAGTATCATGGTAGTCTGATTATGATTTGGGTTCATTTATCCAACCACAGGACCTGAGCACTTTTTTGTCATTAAGTAAACCAAAATCTGCTCTGTGTCCTAACACGTTTTTAATGTCAGATTTATGAGCCATGTTACAAGACGGCATTCCAAAGCACACCAACAAATCTGCCACAAAATAGCTGAAAAAGAAATAAAGTGTTGCAGAAGCATATGCAAAATCCAGACTTTAACACAAGTGAAACTCTGTAGTGGGACCTTCAATAAACAGAAGTAGTGGCCTAAGGAATGGACCACAATTCCTTTACAACAATGTCAGGACCTAAGAAACAACATACAGAAAACAATTACCTTAAGTTATTGCTGCTAAAGGTTGTTCTACAAGGTAGTGAATCATTGGGCCAGCTTAGCTCTTCAGATGCTGCTTCAGCATTGTGGCTTTGTTTTTGCTGCAGTTTATCTGATGGTACATTTACCTTATTTCAAGACCTGGTAGGGACCAGATGGCTTTTTATTATGTCCTGATACAAAAAAAGAAAAAAAAAGCCTTCAAATGAACTTTTTTCATTTTATTGTATTTGTGTGGATTGTGTGTAATTGTGAAAGCCTATGCAAATATTTGGACTTTAACTTTTCTTTAACTGGGCATCTGCTTACTCAGTCTCTGACTCAGTGAATGCTTAACAACTGGAAACAGTAGTCGGGTGCCATAAATGTCCATGTCAGCTCTGAATTGGGCCTCAAAAGGGTGAAGACATGGGCCCAACTTTCCTTGTCAAAACAGAACTGGTTGTTGGATCGTTTCTGAAAATGTAAATGACGTGCTCCGGTATGCTCTCGGTCCTTAATACCAAATCAATCAAAGTTTCCTTCACTATATCTATTTTCTGTGGGTACAATTTATCATCCTGAGGTGGCTACTTACAGCACAATGATTTGCCAAACCACTAGAAAAAGTAATCTCTTACTGGTGTCATAAATATGACCATGAGCTTTAGTGGAGTTTAAGAAATCCACACAATAACCAAATTTGAATTCAATAGATGACCTTTGGGGTGGAGTGGAGGAGGGATTGAAGTTGGCTCATGTAGCTTTGCTAATTATATGGCATGATCATATCAACATGGTCACGTCTCGAAGAATGTTTCAGGCATTGTTTTAAATACCATGAAATAAAGAACTGAAGCAGTTTTAAACTAAACAGGGGCTCTAAAGTACTTTAGCATGGCTTTACAGATATGTTGTGTGCAGATATTACCGTTTTGCTATGTGGTGATAACATCTGGAATCACATCACTTTCAGTCAGGAGACTTCTTTTGCTTGACCCAAAATGTAATAAAAGGATTAAATGGCAGCCAGATTAAGAGATGAAGAGAGAAGAGCTCTGGATGGCTCTCAACATAATAAGACTTCAGAAGCTAAGAAATAAGCTCCACAATTAGTATATTTAATTTATTTTTAAATAACCATATGACCTAAAAGGGTTAGGTAGGGGGCGTGTTCTGTGATTGAAGATACTAAACCCTCATGTCTTCCTTCAGTCTGCTTTCTTCCTCGACTGCAGACATCTGAAGTGTCAAAGAAACGCATAAACAAAGAAATACACACCTAGACAGAAGAAGAAGCCAAACAAGGGTGAAAACAAAAATCAGCAAGATGTGTTTGGATCAGTATTTAAGCCCAGAAGGTAAAATATCGGGATTTGGCTAAACTTGCCTTCATGGCAAAGAGTGCCAGCTATAGTTTCTTTGCTTAGTCTCTCTAGGAATTGGACAATGCTCTCTAAAACCTTAGGACATTAGGACCATTTTTTCCATATGTGCCTTTCCTAATCCATCATTTGACCAAAAAAAAAAAAAAGTATGCACAAAAAGTTTGTTCCCTCAGACCAGCATATTTTATGATTCTATCAGTTTTCAGATATTTATAGTATTTGGGAACAAGGAGCTGTCAGCGTGTGGATGGCTTTGTGCTCTTCTCACTAATTAACAATAGAAAAGGAAAAGTAATAGGGGAGTTATAACAGACAATAATGAAGCCAACTGCAGGGAGGAGGTCTTTGATGTGGTGGACTGGTGTGCACTTAGCAGCCTAAACTTCAAAACCACTAAGACCAAAGAAATGATCACAGACGTCATAAAAATCAAGGTCCCCAGCCCTCTGCATCCGAAATCTGGAGGAAGAGAAAGTTCAGCGCTCAGGTTTCTAGGAGAGCATGTTTTGCAAGACTTCACATGGTCTGTTGGCATTAATCAATAGCTGAAAAAGAAACACCCCTAGTAAACTTTTCTAGTGCAACTACTGACAGCAACTGATGTATTGCTACACATTATGGCATAGCAGATATTATCCATGTATCCACCCGATGCAGCAGTAAGAGCAAAGACTTTTCCAGGTTATGTCCATTTCAGGGTGTCCATTGTCCACACTCATTTCAAGCTAATATCGCACAATAAAAAAAACACTCAGTTTCTGTGAGTGAAGTGATCTTTAACTGGGTTTTTATAATGTGCCCGACAAACGAAGTAATTCAGCTTGTCAAGTATCATTTTTGTTAGAGACATTTGTATGTAAGGCGGCTGTGATTAGTCACAGAGTTCCTCAATGGCATTGTGTGACGCCACAAAAACAAAAAATAATGATGTTTGGAACTGGCATGTGATGTCTGAAGTGTTGGATGAAAAATCCTGACCTTTAACATGGTTCTATTTATTCTAGCGGTTTCTTTTAATTGCTTACAGGGCTGGATTGCATATTAGCAGACAAACATTTTCAGGCTAGAAACATTAGCTGTTTTTAACTTTTAATTACTTCAAGTTCATCATTTTGTGGTCTGTCTTTTCTGTGATTTAATTATTCATTCCCAAATGTGTCGATAAACTAAACCTTGCATTGACAAGTGTGGCTTTTATTCTTCTGTAAGAAAGTAGCAACCTCTTATTTACACCTTTTCTTTGCTTTTCATGGAAGAGAGTTACATATTTGCGCACCAATTACTGAGGTAAGCTGACCTAACAAGCAACCGGGTAAAAAGAAGTTGAGCTGATAAATAATAAATAGTAATAACAAAGAGGCTCTCTTCACAGGTCAAAATCACTGGCTTTCCCCCTTGGTTTAGCTTAGTTTTTAGAAAGTCTAATACAGCACATTCATAGCAATGTCATGTTTTAAACTGTATAGCAGAGATGACGTGAATTTAAAAAAAAATAGTATCAAAAGGAATACCGCAAAAATCAAATGAGCCTTCTTGAAACATCATCTGCCTCCATCAAACACCATGGTTACCAAAATCAGCATGCCATTTATGACTCAATTACACCTCATTATATTCAGCAGGAACAAACAGCAGAGATGACAGGATTGTTGAACTCAGTGGAGGCTCTCATCCATCTTCATATCTTCACTGCTACCCTGAGAGCCAGTCATTTGCCTCGGATTGTTGAACTGGGAAAGGAGGTCTCAGTCAGATGCAACCAGTTTGATAAGAGCCCTTGCTAATGAAGTGCATATTGTTTTAGGTCCCTCTCCCTAATAAACATGCATGTTAACATCTGTGAACAGCCACTTCATACTGTGTTTAATACTAGGACTTATTAAGTAATCATATGTGCTACTCAAAATATAATCACTCTAATGGGAAGGGTCAAAGTACACCAAAGACAGATTATTTTGTCAGTATATTTTTGAATTCAGTCCATTATTTGTACATTAAAGGAACAATTAATAAATGGCAGTAATCCAGAAAGTATAACAATTCAATCCAGAGATCTTACACCTGTTATTAGCTAATATTTCAAACCAGTATATGTTGACTCTGCTTGATATATCTGTAACTTTAAGAAAAGTAATATCTTGTCATGCAGAATAGTTTCCTGCTTTTTCAATGGAACAGGAGAATAATAAAATTAGTAAAACTTTTGTAAACTTCATTGTGTTTTGATGTCTAGCTGTCCCACAGTTCCTGTAAGCTATGTAGAAAAAAAATCCTTGATCACTGCATGTAGGTCTGTCTGTGTCTCTGACGTTCATTTTCTGTCTAATCTATTCATTCATTTTCCATCTACAGTGCTAGCCAGGACTTGAACTGAGGGCGTCTGGAAAAGTATCACGTTTGTCTGAATAAAGGAAGCCATGCATATGAGCCATTTGGTCTCAAACCCCACAAATGCAACCATGTAACAGTGGCCTACCGTGCTGACAGTTTATGTTTTGGGAAGGATGTTTAGTCAAGCATGTCCAAGAAAGTGTTAAAAAAAATTTGATAGAAAACAGATTCCTTTGTGCCTCTCTGGAGGGATTTCCTGCTTTCCTCTCAGAATAACATCACATGGGACATTTGCATCCTCATAACTAATCCATACTTTATCACAGGCGCACAAATTAGCACACAGTGTTTAATTGTTAAATCATTTTTTCGTGTTGAAGAAAAGAGCTTTTATGAGTTTTAAATGTGCAAATTAAATGGAACAGGTAAAAACTATTTTTACACAGTCTAAATTTCACAGTTACTAATCTGTTGTTGACCAATGTTTATATAACAAACTGCAAAGCGCCACATCACTAATCAAAGCTATTATCCACATGAAACTCATCCAACAGAGTCTAAATGTATTTTTAGTCAGCTTATCACACACGCACAGCTCTTACCATACTTTACCTAAAAGGCATTTGAGTTAGATATACCCTCAAAATCATTTTTTTTTCTGTTAAATGTTTGTGGCTAATGTTAAAGCAATAGTCATGTGATATCACCACAAGCTATTTCTCAAGGTTGTCAGAATCTTCAATACCAACACGTTTTGTTGCACAAGGAGACTTGTGTAACTGAAAGCATGCAGAAATCAATAATATTCATTTATCAACTCTCACTTTTGCAAAAAGAGACATAATCCTCAGCAGTGATGACTGACTGTTAGCCACAGCAGGTATTCAAATGTGCTGCAAGAAATTTCTGCAGCTCCCACTACGGTTGAAACGACTGGATTAGTTGGAGATGAATGAGGGGACGGCTGAATGGCAAGACACACACACACACACACCACTCTCACATAACTACACACATCTAGCTGCAGGGCATCACACATGAGTACACACATTCAGCATACAAAACACTAGAGGATGCACATGGTCTTTTTTTACATTACCACACAATGTGACCAAATATTTTCACTCTGTAAAAATACAGAGACATGAGCTAACCAATCGTTACGCATCTCTGCTCCTCTACCATTTGGATGAACAGACAGCAGGGGCAAATAGAGAGTTAGGGTGGTTAGAGGAAGGTGGGTATAAACAACCACATTAAAGGGGACAAACTACACCGTAAATCTGCAATATTATTTGCTGAATGCAGCAGGAACCCTGGTGAGCCGAAACCATGAAAGCTACTGATGTCTATGCATTCATCTATGCCTTAACTTAGGTTAAAAGCCTATCATAGACTTTGTAATCCGTCTTCAGAATAGCATTACACTTTATGTCATTCTGAGGAAGGCAAACGGGGGGGAAGTAATTAATATTGCAGCACTTTGCTGTAAAATGAAAAGGCAGCACTTATAGTAATGTGTACTGTATGACTGTTATGGTGATAAAAATCAATTTGAAATGTACTACTGAGGGCACTGTTATTTGTTTCACTTGATCTCCATATGAGAGTATTTTGCTTGCATTTGGGAAACAGTCATTTGGACATATTTCATATAGAGCAATATTTATGTTTTCTGTTTTTTTTAGTTTGTGCAAATGCACAAGGGTTCATCTGAGCATCTGCATTCAATAACTCTGATGGGGTCTGAGCCGTGCCAACTAAGGCAGTTACCCAGGAAAAGAAAGGAGCACCTGATGTGAGGCACCGGGGAAGGGAAAGGGAGGAAGACAAGGAGAACGATTGGTTGAAAAGAATGTAATTAGCCTAAGCTTGGAGACTTGTTTGAGTCAGGTAATTACCCCTCTAATCATCAGGTAGTTGGAGAGAATAGGTAATTGAAGGAAATGAGAAAGGAGGGAAGGAAAAAATCACCAAAAAGCAAGGGAGGCTTCAGAATATCTCCACTGAAACCAAAGAAAAAAAAAAAAAAACCTCTCCACCCACCCCCAAAAAGAAAAAAAAAGAAAAGTGACAGAAAAGGACACAGTCACAAAACCATCCACCACTCAAGTAATAATGTACAAATAAATTACAGAAAAAATATTGAGAGAATAACAACTGAAACTACCAAACCAGTTTTCAATATCTGATGCACCTGAAATTTGAATTAAATTTGTAAATAAGATGGGCTTGAATGTTAGCTGTGACACAGAAACGCTTTTTGACTTGCTATTGCTCCATATAGTATACTGAGTAAAAATTGTTCTGACCAACTGTTCAAATTTTTTAACTAAGGAAACGTATTTAACCTTTTTTTGAAACGTATTATCAAATTAGCACATCATTATATTAATTGCTTTTCTGCTCTATATTACTCAAAACGTAATTATTGGTTTGTTTTAAAAGAATTGTATTGGTTGTTGCAACTAATGAAAATATGAACCCAGGTCTCCAAAAATGAATCATCCTCAGAAAACAGCCCAATAACTGGCACATGAAAAATGGCCCTGGACCACAGAAAGAGCACAGAAAGGCTTGGGTTAATGGCACATAACGAGATGTTTTTGAAAAGCAGCCAATGCCTGAATTTACTCCCCAATTACCGGCATTAGCCAAGTATTTCAACTGTCCCTCATAACTCAGAACCTGGCAATGTCAGGCTTCACCTCCACTGCTTGTGCTCTTTTTTTTCTTTTTTTGCCTTTATATGTGGCAGTTTTTACTTCCTGGGTTTTAACGCTATTTTTTAGAACGACCTACCTGGTGTACAGACTGTACCTAGAAGTGTATTAAACGCAGTTTAGATAACAGTTGATTGCTTTTGTGCTTTTACGGGACTACAGCAGAGCCTGGGGAAATACTGTGGTCATAAGTCATCATCTGACATATTTCTTCACATGCATCAACTCCAAAAGAATGAAAAAATATTTGGAATTTCAAAAATATTACAGTACTTTTGTCTTTTCTTTTCTGCAACCAATCAGTTTCGTTTTTTGTGGACATTATCCCCAAGAGTAAAAGCACATGACTCTCTCGGTGTCCTGAAATAATACTGAGATAAAAAAAAAAACTTTGTAGTACTGAGGTTATCTGTTCTTCTTATTTCGCTGCTTCTTTGTACAGATGAAAAATATATCTACATACTCCTTAGTATTTAGAAAATTCAATGTCTGTAATTACAGCAAGGTATTAAGAATAAAGGATCTAAATTGCAGAAAAAATAAGATAAAACAATAGGAAATGACACAAGCTTCTGAGAAATTTCATGTAAATTGGTAGAGTTACCAGAACAGAGCTTTGGATTAAGTGATTTCCGTGAAGCAACTACCATATTATTTCTCTACAAACATAACCTGATTATGACATGAAAGCAAAAAAAAGTCACTTCCTTATTCATGTAGTGAAAAATCTGCCCTTAAATACTTGAAAATTCATATGCTCATGTCTAAATAAAGTTCAGAGGCCATGAAACCTGCTGGCAGCAGGGTTATCAAAAGAGTAACAAAAAACATGGATAAGTGCAAAAACACAAACAGAAACACTCCCACTAAATACTCAACAAATACTGCACAAACTCACATCTACAAAGACTGACCGATTGCTAGAAAATTGCAGCAAATTTGAAGCACTCTGGCTCTTTACTGCTACTGGAAATGTGTACTTTAGTCCTTCATAACTTCCTGGTCTGAAGTCTGAACAAACACAGCAGTGCTGGGAGATAAAAGAAGACGTAAACCTCTTGCATGAACACACACACTCAATAGTGTTTGTAACTGCACCGATTACATAAGGCCATTTATGGCTGGAGGCATGCCTAGATCAGAAACGCTGACTACAAGAAGTGACCACTGAAACATATTAAAAAAAAAAAAAAAAAAAAACTAATTCAGAGCAGTGCTTAGGTGCCTGTCAGGAAATACAAAGAGATCTTTTGGTCAAATCATTGTAAGTGATCAATGTCTTTTGGCAACATAAGGGAGGAAAAACAGCCGTATTTTTCATACAGTGAAATCAGTTTTGTTCTGCTTATTTAACCTCACACCTGTTCAATTCCTTTCCAGTTAGAGTTTAAAAGCAAGGCCTTGGCAGTGTCTGCGAAGCTGTAGCTAAGACTAAGCATCCAAAAACAGGAAACAAGATTAACACTCATATAAGATATTTTCTTCACCACACTTATATTCAGGTATGCAGATTCTTAAGACTGATGTTAGTTTCATTATTTCCATGCCATAAATGCCAATAATAACACTTACAGAGGCAGTATGAATGGGCGGCAGCGCAGCATGAATGTAACGTTTCAGCCACTCCTGGTTCACTGCTGGAATAGTCCTTGAACCTTCAGAGAACCTCCTGTTTATGTCACAGGCGCTCATCCTGCCAACTAACAATGTTAACAATAGAAAGTTCTCATTTGTCTGTAGTAATAGAGCTTTAAATGATGGCGTCTTTTCACTTGTGGTTTTCTTATATAGTCTAAAATTCAAGGAATTGGTGCAATGCCAGCATTTACTTCAAGTCCCAAACCAAAAACATGTTTGACAAGTATTTTTAGTGGAGAAAAGTGGATACAATTCTGGGATGCTTTCTAAACCACTCAAAAGCATCTCTGGAGAGGACCACTCTCATTGATTAGAAGGGTCAAGATTCACAGGGACCGGTGCGCAGCTGCCATTTCATGCCAGTCCCACACCCCGAGGGGTTTGCGACATGCTAAGCCGTGAAAGATCTACCTTATGCACCCCTCTCAGCCCAAAGAAAGGAAGGACATGTTTGTAGAAAGCAACTGGAAAAGTCTTTGAAATGGGACAGCTTAGGCTGCGTCATCGGGCTGCAAATGCAGCAACTGAAGGACGCAGCCCGAGTATTGCTACTGTTAACAGCATTAACGGCGTTACAGCTGCAGCGACAGCAACAAAGAAAGCTGGAATTACGAACCTGCCAATTCTTAAAAAGAGAAGAACAAAGCCAAGTAGAGACCAAAGATGATTGCAACATAAAAATTAACTATTTCCTATTACCACTTTTAATGCTACATAAAACACACAAACACAAATCACTGGAGATCTTATTGTTTTACAGCCTCACTTCCATCCCTCTTAACCCCATCTCTTTTCAAACGCTAGCACACACTCACACAAACACTCTAGTCTCATTGCTCCATGCCTCCCTCTGTGAAGAGGGCTATCTCTCCCTCCATCTGCATGTGTGAGGGGTTGTCCTGGTGTGTCAGTAATGACAATGTCCCAGTGTTCCTCTCTGCCAATTAGCCCGACGGTGATTACACAGACACATATGGAGCTGTCAATCAGCCGACTCCTCCACACAGGAACACCCCCACCCAGGAGAGGGAGCGAGAGACACAGAGACAGTGACAGGGAAAGCGAATGAGCTACTTCTACAAGACTCCAAACGATCCCATACTGCGTCAGTAAGTAGCATAAGGAGCGTCTTCACTTCCATTATTGTCATAGTACAAAAAGTATGCAAGAACAGGTCCTGAAACCATATTAGAGAGTTAATAGTTCAACAAATAGATTTTTTTATTTCTTTATTTATTGATCTATCTAGTCAAGTCGTTCCAATTCTCCTAAATGTCTGCAGTCGTCACAATGAAGCGAACCCTACTGCTGACTAGCTGCTGCATAACGAAGTACACTTGGACTAATATGGCTTGAGAGTTTGTTTAAACTTTATTTAAACACTATGGAAGAAATGTTGTAAAGCAATAAGACTAAAACTGGTTATGTCTTGTTCTTCTTTCTCTTTCTTTCTGCATGAGCAAAAACCTAAACTGCAGAGAGAGAAACAAGAGTGGAAGAATCCTGCTAACAGGTGTTTCCCGGGAAGCCATTGTGTGAATTTATCGGTCTTTGCCAAACAACTCCATTATCAGCCAAAAACTCTAACCAAGCAGCAACCTCTCAGCCAGGAAAATTTAAGTTATTAAAAAAGAAAAAAAAGTGCTGTAACAACCTTCTGGCTGAGCCTGGCATAAGCAAAGCCAATCTCCCACAGGCCCCCAAGTAAAATGACCAATCCAGTTTTATAGCAAGAACAAATAGGTTTACAGTCTGGTGCAAAGGAAAACAATTTAATGGCTTCCATTGCTAAACTTTAACTAATTAAACCCTTTAAACTGAAAGCTGTTGATGTGGCAGCTACAGGTGGCATATTATTCTTGGTTCTCAGTCAGATCCATCCTCGGACAGCTTTTGAATACCAAAATCAAGATGATAAAGACAAAATGTCATCCTCTAGACTCCAGGATTGTAGTCCCAGATATAATGGGCAGCATCACAGTGGATATGTTGATAACAATCGGTGAACTGCACTTTTGTGACCTTTTATCTATGGACTTATTATCAAGAGCAAAATATGTGTTTACAATTCTTCCTTTTTTATCACACATGTGCAGTCCTGCTGCTGAAAAATACTCGCTAGAAAACTGAATAAGTAATACATTACCACTGACAACTCTTTATGTTTTACCATTTGCTATACATGACAATGTTCAATTTAGCTGTTTAGTCATTTCACAAAGGAAACTGTATAAATGCTGTACATTCAGTTTTCTTTTAAAACTGTGTAAAGCACAAGAATTACAGAATCTGCTTATAAGGGAAAGTCCAAAAAATATGAAAGTTACAGATTGCTCACAGATGGACTAACATCAAGTGGTATTTCTTTTCCCCCTGCATACAGCAAATGGATATTTATTTGTCCTCATGGAGCAAAAAAAGTCTCTCAAGTAATCTAATTAGAGGTTGAAAATCCAATGAATTTTGCACTTCATCTTCAAGTTAAACACCACCCCAAACAATTTACCAGAAATTTTAGACTATGAACCAGATTAAGACGTTTTTAAAACTTAAAGTTTTTGCTGTGGCCTGGCATGCACACTGCTCCTGTAAACTGGACGTCAGGAAAATGGCAAATTTTAGACTGTAAATGTAACTGAGTGAGCATGGATGGTCATATGATATACATTTAAATTGCTGTACTTTTCTAGCTCTTTTAAACTCATGTGCCTCAAACATAATCAATCCATCCATTTTCTAGACCCGTTGAATCCATTTCTGGGTCACGGGGGTCTGCTGGGGCCTATCCCAGCCCATCACAGGCGAGAGGCAGGGGTACACCCTGGACATGTCGCCAGTCCATCGCAGGGCCCTCAAACATAATCATTAGTGTAAATCTTGAATTAAGAATGTTTCATACGTGAAATCAGTTATATTTGACACTATAAATTTCCTTTTTAAAGCTAAGGTAAGAGGTTAGCAAAAAAATACAATTTATTTACATTTTTGTATCCCTGTACCTTGCTTAACTAATGTCCGGTACGCTGGAATACAAAAATTATTTTGGACATTTGCAAAATGTCCAAAAGTTTTTTTTGTACTCCTGAGAATCATACAACCTTTGAATCAAGAAAACAAACAATCTTATTAAAAAATGAAAAAAGGCTGACATTTTCAGTAAGTCCAATGCTGAAACATCTTGAACAAACAATCCATAAATCTACATTAGCCACTTATCCACTGGCAATAATTAAGTCCTGCTCACAAATTTGTAAATAAATGGATATAAGTCTCTCTTAATTGGGGCTTGATTTCCCCTGAGTATCCCCGACAAAACAAACCTAATGAAAGTTTCATAATAAGGAAGATAAAATGTTCATTGAAGTTATTCATCAAGCTATTAAGTAGTGTGTGCTGTAAACTGTGTTGCCATAATCTCAATCCATTTTGAGATGCTCACTGCTGTGGAAAGTCAACAAGCTGACCTGTGAAACAATGTAACTGAGAAAGCAAAAAGGAAAAATACTGTGATGCAAAAGTTAATGCCCCCTCCATTAAGATTAGTCTCTTTGGAGTAAAAGCATTTAAAAGTCATCGAGGGTCTTAGTGAATACAACCTCTAATGAACAATAATGTATCACTTGTTCAGCATGCCATTATTAAATTTACAAAAATGACACAGAAGAAACAAAATCATGGCAGCAATACTAAGCAACAATTTACTACTTCCATTTACTTACTGCTAATCATCAGCTCTTTCTAAAAGGATCATCTAAGTGCTGACTTCTATAAAAGCTGATATTTTTGCTGTTTGCTGATCTGGAGCATCCAGGTGTGCCAAGAAGCAATTGTTACTACACATCCAACACATCAGTTTGGATAGGGCTATGAAAAAATTTTCAAACAATTTATAGTTTGATATTCTAGTGATAAAAATTGTTGTCAAGGTGAAAAGATTGCCAGTTATCCCACGAGTGGATGCCTCAGCAAACTCTCCCCGAGATAAGACCATGCATTACTCAAAGTACAAGAAACCCAACAGCTACATTTCAGACACTACAGGCCTCACTCAGTTTCTGGTTTGAAATTATTTTGTCTTTACATATGTTTTAGCCTTTTTTATTTTTAATCTTTTCTGAATGCTTTTTTTTGGACGGTCTTTGAATGGATCACTGATCCTGATGCAGCTGCTGCTCAACTGACAAGACTCTTTGATTACTTACGTTACAGGCCAGCATAACTATTTAATCATGCGTTATCTGAGAAAGTCTGTGAAAACAAAAGGGAAATAGAAGCCTTTGGGACTTGTAAGTGTAGCCATCTCGTGTGAAAACCCATTTTCGATCGACATAACCCGTGAGCTTGGGAGAGGCAGGGATACTGACTCCCCAGTCATTTGTTGTCATGCAATCTTAACCCATGAAACTGGACTGCTGTCAGAGCTGTCGAAAGCCTTTCTGACTCGACCAATCTCACTCTGACAGTTCTTGTTGCTGCTTGTTGGGACTGGTTTATGGGCGTTGCTATGGAGATCATTCACTGGTTGTGCATGAGAAGAAGTTAGAACAACAGCAGCTTGAGAACTTGTTAATCATTTGCACAAAGATAATAAAGTGTTCTTTATTTCAAATCAAAATGAGCACTATTAGAGCTCACAGAGGCTGAAATGTTGTGATGAATAACCGTAGCCCCTTTTACACTGCAGAATACCCTGTGTTTATTACTCCACTTTAGTGTGTCACCTGTCCTTTTTTACATTACCTGACCAGGGGTCAGGTGTTGAGCCGCCCACTGTAACATATTTCCCTGCCCCAGAACACCTTACTCAAATTAATAAGTTATTAACAGGCCTATTTAGACCTTGGTGACAAGCTGATGAAATGATCTATTCATTTGAATCAGGTGTGCTGGAGTAGAGAAACATCTAAAACATGCAGGCCAGTGGGTCGGATGAAAAACGTTGGTCCTAAAAGAACATGGAAGCACAACGGGGGCTCCCAAAACCGCATCTGAACAAACTACAAGACTTCATGAACAATGTCCCAGTGGAAGATGAGACCAAAGTGGAACTCTCTGGACCTGATGCACAAAAAAACAGAAAACAAACACAACATTCCAGCAAAAAGCCCTCTTACCCACTGCGAAGCCCAGCCCTGAGCAGCTTCCCGTCATTGAGTTGACCATGAAATGTTAGGCCATCTGTCCTGCAGCTAAAGCTTGATTGAAATTGGATCATGCAACTGAAATTGATCTGAAGAAATTGAAATTAAAATATGAATTTACAATTCATTTCAATAAACTTCAATTTAAGTCAGTTCAATTCAGTTCTATTATATCCAATATCTTACTAGTCCCTAAAGAAAATTATGTAAATGACATTATTTAACTTAACAAAATAACAAACTAATTGTACTTGGTATTGCTAGCATTTTTAAGCTCCATTTGATTAATAAATGATCACAGAGTAAAAAAAAAAACCTTGTGCTCATCAAAGGTTACCTTTTCTGAATACTGAGACTAAAAGCAATAAGGTGATTTTTAAAATTTTGTTTTGACACAAAAACATAGAATTAAAATAGGGGTAAATGACTAAATAAACACATAAGTGCAAAAGTATGTTTTAATTTTTTTTCTATGATATGTGACTCTTGAGAATGGAAGTAGATGGACAGAAAGAATAATAATCACAGCAATATCAATAACAGATTTTATTTAAATTGTGCTTTTGTAACAGATGTGAAAAGTGCAACCTGCACTTTCAGGAAAAAAAGGTAAACCAACTATGCACAAGAATGAAAGAAAACAAAAAACAGTAGGAGTACGTCCACGAGGTCCAGCATTACAAGTGTGAGGAACAAATGTTGATTTTCAAAAATCAAGGATGAAAAGAGAAGATGGTGTGTGGGTATGAACAGAAAGGAGACATGAAAAAAAGTTGGTCCAGAGTCCCAGCAGCAAATCTTACCTCTGGGACGTCTTCTTATACTTGCGCCTGCCAAAGACAACAAATATGGGGACAATGAGGCACTGCACACACAAAACATCAGGATCATACAAGAATCACTTCTATTAACTGATTCAGACTGAAAACACACAATTTAATGAAAAAAGTTGTACATTTTCCAGCATTTCTTTTTACTTAATCCAGAAGAAAAAATGTTGATGAACAAACATGGTTCGGTCTTGCAAAACCTTCAGCACAGTTATTTTACCTTCTTCACAGCTTTGGAGGAATGGAAAAAACAAAGTTTGTAGCCCTGCATGGGAATTTGGGAGCATCAATGGTCCAAATACACAACAGCGCATTAACTTCAATCATCCAAAGGGCCTCTACCCCACACAACAGAGAGATGTTTAGGATGCAAAAATAGCTTAAGGGGCTTACAGCTTGATTAACTGTGTAGATTTATAGTAATTATAGATAAATGAAAGTATTTTCATTCCATGGTTTGTTTCCTCCTTCATCTCAGCAGTCATGCTGCATTCACACATTGTAAATTTTAGAGAGAGTGTTTTTGCAACCAGTTCCACAGCTGAAGACTCAAAACAGGCTTATTGGTATGCAAATGGAATATGGACAGACACATGCAGAGTTCACCACTTTTACCAACACACACACACACTTATATATGGAGAAACCTACACACTTACACACGTAGAGTACTATCACTTACCCTTACATTTGGCTCAAAACACACCCACATCTCCAACAAGGTACTAAGTGGAGCTCTTGAAGCTGAGTTCATACACACTCGCGCTCACGTGTACACTGATGACAGCAAAGCGGGGAGGGAGGTCAGTGGGGGGTAGAGGGTTGGGCTTGAGATGATGGGAAGGTGAGGGCAGGTAGGGGGGAGGTGTTAACCCACAACTGTTCCACGGACTGCAGATGTGGATTTAAATTCATGTCAGGCAGAATTCACGGCACTTAACTTGATTTGTTTCTGAGTCGTTTTGTGCAGCAACCTTTTAGAGCTCTTGGTGAAAGTGCAAGCTAAGAAGGTTATCCCCCACAGAGAAGTATTAAAAGCTGCATGTGGTGAAAAAGAAGAATAAAATTAATCATTTCTGGCCCATCAGGCAATTAAAATTAAAACTAGATGAAGTGCCTCACCATCAGATGGTTTTCTCACAACAGAGACTGTTTGGTGCTAGGAAATAATAGAGAACGATGGGCGTCTTTGGAGATTATCAACAACATTCAGAATGGGGAACTGAAGGTAAACTGGAAGGTCAGGTAGAAACAGGGGTATTAACATTTCTCTGATAGCTCTCTCTCCTTTCTAATCTTTGTCCCACCTTTTGCCCCTCGCACATTTTGCTGAAATGCTTTGTGGGTCATCTACATCAGTTTTAACTCACTTTATCTGCAATGAGCACAGCACAGTAAGAATACTGAAGTGGTTCAGAGAATTCAAGGAAACATTGTAATTATTGTATAAATATCAGATAAATCATTAAAAAAATATAACCATGGACTAAATTGTATGGCTCTCTAAATGGGCAGGTGGAGGATTATCACTGATTTGCTTTCCTTAAGATCTTTGTCTTTAATAAAAAAAAATAAAAAAGCTAATAGCTAATGCCACAGTATGAACTTATTCCATTACAAGTAAGAGGCATGCACAGGTCAAAGTATGTGCAGTGACAGTTTGTAGAAAAATGTTCTTCAATTGCTCCCATGTATTAAAGGGATATTTCATATTTACTTCCCTGCAGTCACAGCATTCAGAGCTTTAAAGTTAAGAGAACTGAGAAGGAACTTTGGAGTTCAACTATCAGCTACTCTCAATGAGGGCTTTAAAGTGCATTTTCACCATCAGAAACAACACGCAGTCTTTTAGTTCTCATAGATGTTTGACTTGCCGCTAATTAGATGCATTTACATGGAGTCACTTTTTCACAAAAGCTTATAATGTTTTTTATCATTTATTTTTTCAAGGGTGTCTTTTGCACCACACTATCACATACACAGTGGTTCACCATGATAATCTGCTGGTGGGAGCACATGGAACTTCCACAGATAAAAAGCTCCATCAGGGATTTGAACCATGCACCTTCTTGCCAGGAGCTGACAGTACTATTCATCCATCCATCCATCCATCCACCCAACCACTTCTTCCCATTCAAGGGTCTGTGAGAGCCTTTTGCAGACAGAATTGCAGAATTTCTGAGAAACACGGTGTACCCTTAGATAGAGCACACCAGGTGATTTTTTTTTTTTTTTTTAAATGAAAAATGACTTCAGCTAACTTTACCAGTCATCCTTAATCTTGTGACTCAAGGATAAGAAAATACTTTAAAAGTGGCACACAATAATTCAAAAGTAAGATTTATAAATGCTAAACTGAGTTTCTAAGAGCAGGCGCTGCTCCTCTATGTCTATTAGGACTCTGATCAAAGGCATGAAGGAAACGTCTATAAGTCCACACTAACGAGATTACATTTTAAAATGGGAAACTTTTGTTACAGTTGAACCTCACATCCACTCTAGCATGTTCTGCCTTTGAAAGTTGTACATTTTTGACCTATTGTGACCCTCTTTTAGTTTGTAAAGGCAGCTGTGGTGGTCTAGTCCCGGCACACAAAAACAGAAAATGGTAATTATTTAAATGTTAAGTATTTTTGGGATCTGATGGTGCAGTAACATTAATAAGATAGAAATAATAAAGTTGCTTCATTAAATCACTGATAAATCCTGCAGAGTACCTAGTCAGTATTTATTCAGAAAAGTGGCAAAACAGGGAAAAAATGGCAGAAAACTGGGATAGCAGCAAAATCTTGCTACTGCTGGCTTCTTGTGTTGAGGAAAAAGTAGCAAATTGCAAATGATAAATAAATTGCTTAAGTATCAGCGAGCAGAAGAGCTAGATGTAGTTTGACATTTACAGATCCATACGGGGCAACAGCTAGTCTGCAAGTCTTGCAGATCTTCTGAAAAGTTTGAGTTTTAAATTGCGAATGCAGGACGAGCCAGCTGGCTGACCACTAAAAAGAGACTAGAGGCTTCTGAAGTATCCCATCTAGTATCAATGAATCAGAATGGCAGCTCGCGTTTTTCAAATGGTACTAATTTTTATTTGTATGGTCACATTTTCTACATGCAAACTAGACAATAAACAGGATTTGAGTCTGAAAGTATATTTGGTATTGGTATTTTCTTGCATTCAACTATAATGTAACTGCCTACATGCATGGGAGGAGAGCTTACATTGAAACAATCTACAACAAAGATCATTTCCCATTAGTCAAAGATGACCATGCAAAATGCATTTATGATAGCATCGCACCACAGTGTGGAGGCAGAGCTTTTCCAGCATGAAGTTTAAGTGCTAATGTTGATCTGGACCATGTGTGAATGTAGCCAGAGCATCTTGCAGAGAGCAGCTGTGGCCACTGACACCCCTGTGTGCAACAGGACTCTGATCATATGCATAGAGGTGTGAGAAGGGAAAATACTAAAACACAGAAGACTAAAGGCTGAGACCACAGCTGTTGTGTCATCTTCTGGTTTTCATTCATTCAGTAGATCATGCCTCAGATATGTACTTAGGTACACTCCCATTCAGTGGAGCAAAAGTAGCTTAATGTATATTGTTTTCTACATCTGCTGGGGCTGATTTCATGCGGAGTTAGTGCCTCATCAATCAAATTGCAGTCAGCTGTCCACTGAATCCTTCATGGGGCAAATCCACATTAATTTCCCCTCAAGAAAGCGCTCTGTTTTGAACAGATGATTAGCTAATTCAATAGTTCAATTATTACCATCAAGGAAAGAAGCTGTCTGTTGCAGTAATCTAATTTTTTTAGGGACAGATCCGTCGTTGTTGCTCAACGCAGATGGGAGGTGGGAGGAGAGAGTGTTTGAAAGAAGAGATCCTCCCTTCATATAAATTTATTTGGAGTGCCAGAGGAGGACACTGTCAGAGTATATTGATTGCCAAGACTACATTATTCTTAAGTGACTGGAGGAAATCTAAGACAATCTGGAATCTTTGTCTAAAAGAATAATGCAATTCTCGCTGCACCAAAACCTTCCACAGCTATTTTACATTCTAACTGCATTACAGTTATGCTTGGTTTTTCACTTATTTTTCTTACTATTATTCCTTATTTTGGTTATTTTGCTAAACATCAAAACTGAATGTTGTTAAACTGAAGAGTGAAGTCTTATCACAGTTATGTAGGAGTTGAACACTCCTTTGTCACATTCAGAGAATATCTCCTCACCATCTGCTAGCTTCGCATCTCATGATTGCACCGAAGAAAAAAAACGTGGTCTTCATTCACAGCCCAAATTCTGAAAACTGGAAACTAACAGAGTGGGGAACAGCCTGCCCCCCAAACCATAACAAACATTAATCCAGCCAATCACCAACGGGGGGAGGGGTTGCGCTCTTGTGCATGCAGCAGAGGTGGAGGCTTGGGGGAAGTCTTGGCGACTGCTGAAGGGAGGGGGATGCAGGAGCTTACACTCTGTGTTTTGTTTATGCTCTTTTTCATCACATGTCAACAGATGTGATGTCATCCAGAAATTGCTTAGTCTCCCTTTAAATATTTTAACTGAACAGGTTAGCAGCCTGCATTATTGTCAAAAGAAACAAAGATTGGCTTGTTTGTGACTCTAAACTGCACTGTTCTTGGTCAGCTGCTTTGGACAGTATTGTAATAAGCTAGTTGCATCTAGCTTTTTAAAATCCATGCAAAGCTGGAACCTCACCCACAGAAATGGATACTCCTGTTCACGCCATTTCTAATTTGCAATCTTTCATAAATTTCCCCCTTAGACTCCATCCCTGAAGGTTAAGCAAAGACAGAACTGTCCAAAACAAATTCTCTGCTTGTCTATCCATGGATGATTGGTGTTTTCTGTGCAATGCATTGTGCCAGAGACTGTGTTTTGATAGTCACACAAATGCACAAATCATACAGCTGCCAGACAAATCTCCAAGGAAAAGCTGGCACTACATATCCAAGTCATCACACTGAGTCTCAAACACACGTCCAATCCTCCAAATTATCACATGCACAGTCAAACTTTCACCATCTCAACACCCAGACACACTGGATAATGTTGATCTTTCCCTATTTAACACACAACATACAGTGTGATCTGCCAACATGTGTGGGGGTTGCCTCTCTTCACATAGTGGCTCTTCGTGAGATTAAAGGCTAATGTGATCGTAAGATTAAAGGCTAATGTGATTTCTGACACACAACAGGATCCTGCTGAGTCACCATCAGACTATAGCATATCTCTGACGAAGAGAGAAAAAAAAGGCCCCACACTGGAGTTACTTCCATCTAACTCACTATCCATCAATTATCCAAAAAGACAGACTGGTATGGTGGCGCACAAATTGAATAGACAATGAAATAATCAGAGGAAAATAAATGTGGCAAAGGATGACGGTGGAGGGACTTACATACTGGATTTCACACACGAGAAAAAGAATGTCTAATCACAAAATGACCCAAAATACTGTATAATAAAATTAACTAAAAACCAATAACAGTAGAGGAATCATGCAAAACAAAAGGAGTAATGCAGAAAACCATGAACAGCTTATTCACTTGTCATCTGAGGTGAGAAACTGTATTTCATTCAGACCTCCTACAATAACAACACACATATACACCTGCATTTACTTGTAACTAAACCTTTCCAGTGTTGATCACTCATGTGTATTAACTTATTAAGACAGAATTTGAGACAATCAATCTGTAAGGAACATCTTGAACTCTGATATGTTTGTGGTTCTCCCCATATGAACCGTCCACTTCAAATGTGGATTAAGGTCACGACTTTGGGGGGGGTAATTGTGAAACACTGACTTCACTCTTCTCTAATCATTCTTCAGCAGAATGACGGAAGGTCATTGTCTTAATACATGACCCACTTTCTCTTTGGGATTCAATTCACAGACAAATGTCTTGACAGTTTCCTTTATAATTTTCTGTTATAATTCAGATATCTTTTATCCATCAATCATGGCAAGTCATCCTGGACCATGATGCTTCTACCTTCATATTTCACAGACATTACAAGAGTCCTGTGGTAGAAAACAGCTTTTGTCCAAACAACACACTTCTTCTTGCAACCAAAAATTAATATTTACTCTCAACTGAGGAGAGAAAATTTCTCCAACAGCGTCCTGGCATAGCCTTGGGGAAGGAGACGATGTTTTGAAAGGTGAGATGTGGCTTCCTGTGGTCGTTCGTGAATACTGAAATTACCAAGTGTCAATTTTTGTTCACCTTAATTATTTATTTTTAGAACTTGTGTAAAATTTGGTGAAGTTTCAGATTACATTCATTTAGAAATATGGAAAATTCTCAAGAATTGCCACACTTTTAAGCATCTCTGCAGAGTATTCAATGTTTTGAAATAATGTTCCCTAAGAAAGTGGTAGAGATGAAAAATCTACTGCCCAAGGAGGGTTTTGTGTTATTCAAGGAGAAATGACATGGATGCTTAACAGTTATTAGATAAGACCCAAGACCAGACATAAAGAGGTATAACAAAGACACCAATATATATAAAAGTCCACAAAAAATCACAATTTCTTTGTTTCTTTCTCTTCCTCTGTCCAATGAAGGAAACAAACCATTCAGAAATGTTTTAGGAATATATAATATTTTGAAAGGTATCTCTTAGCTTGGACACTTCCTTATGTGTTCTTCAGATCCAAGTCTTTTTATTAATTTATTTCTAATCTGGTAATCTAACACTGTTTTTCCTTTCTTTCTCCCATACACTGACATACATGTATGCTATGAGATAAACCGAATTAGGCACACAGCAGCAATGCTCACGTCTATAACCTTGCTTAGTGAAGCTATGACAGATAACATGATAACGAATGTTCAGTACTTAGCTCAAACATGCAGAAGCACACACACTTCACACACTTGTTGAAATAAGTAAAAGTGGATATACTCACAGTCCTCGGAGCCTGAGCCAAATCTTCTCTATTTGTTCCGGCTGGAGGTACTTCAGAGCAGTACTTTCAAACTCCTCTATCTCTTTGGTGGGAGACTCCATGTCTGACAGATTTCCGAATAAGACAGCAAGAGATGGGGGGGAAAAATGTAAAAAGTTTAATCCCTGTTGAGCGTGAGCAGTGAGGAAGACAGACGGCGGAGGAGAGAAGGCTGCGATGTGTTGAAACCCAGGATGTCACCAAGGTTTCCTCGTTCACATTTGCCCCCAGAGCTGCGACAAACCTCCTGCCATCCTTCCTTTTTCTCTCTTGCCGTGAGAGAGAGAGTGTGTGTATCTGTGTGTGACTGAAACTCAACTCAGTGCAGTGCAGCGCTCAAGCAGCTGTGACAGTCATGAAACAGTCCAACTGCACCTCGTTCCTCTCTCCCTCTCTGGTCTCTCAGTTATGTTTTTACTTCTCTCCTATGTGACTGCAGGGGTCCTGGAGCCATGCCATGCTCTTCCAGCAACGAGGGGATGCAGGCGGCAGGGCAGCGCAATCCGGGATTAACACTCACTGCCGCTCTCTCCACACAAGAGGGAGGAGAAATGGCACCAGTCAAAAAGAGGGAGGAGCCTGACCGATAATGAGAGACTATGTTCTGTCTCATCCAGTGGAAAACCGCAAGGGATGAGGGAGGGAGATGAAAGGGGGTATGCAGGGACAAGTGGGCAAAAAATTCACGAGAGGAAATGATGAAGGTGTGACAAAACTAGGATTTTAAAAAATGTAGTTAAAGAAAAAATAACTGGAAAGATACTGCAACTAACATGCATCTTGTTATATTTCCTTTTCAACAAGACTTTTTTTTCATTAAGAATTTCAAAGTAAACATATTCAGAGGTGTGAATAAGTATTTAAAATAATGAAAAAAATCTTTATTTCTGTGTTTTTCTGTTGTTGGTAAATCTGAAATGTAAATAATATATTTGCTGTACAACATATTAAAACCCATCCCCATGGGGGATTAAATAGCATGCAGACAGTGCAGTGACACTGATTTGACAGAGATTACTTTGATCCAGTGAGCGCATTCAGGACCGGCCTACATTCAGTCCCCACAAATACAAGCATTGTAATGCATAAAATACAATATTTCTTTTTTCTTTCTTTTTTCTGGCACAAAACATACCATAGTGTCCAAATGTCACAGTATTTTCCATCAAATAAATATTTGGGAAATGTAACTTGTGATTCAGTTTTCAGATGGGCAGGAAATCAATTTAAATTTAAGACAGTTTTCTGACAGCTGTAGAGGACAGAGATGTCTGTGTCTGTATGTCTTTCTGTAGTCACTGATAAGTGATGGACATTCTGGTGATTTGATTCCATTTTATATGAATATAGTCCTTTTTTTGTTTGCTTTTTTCACAGCTTGTTGGTTCCCTCTCAGTCTGTTTTGTGAGCCACTAAAAGAGAACTATCATTCAGTGTATGCTTTACGTTTATTGGGTGCAAATAAAAGTTGTGAGCATCTGCCTCACTGAGTTCTCTTTCCTTTTTTTTCCAAGTCCAAAACTTGTAAGGATGACTCAACCCAGGTCCCCACCTCCCACTCCCGCAAGCACCCTACCATGCACTCAGGTCTTTCAATTACTTGATGCAGGATGCAGGGATAATGCCACAGCACCACCTCAAAGAGGCACCTGCTTTCATCTACTGAGATGGGTCCTCTGTGAAGCGGGAAAGGAGGTTTGCTGAGTGCCATGAGCATGCTGAGGTTCTCAAAGGTGCACTCATCCAAGTCACTTTCCCTCTGTCTTTCAATTTCTTTCTCTTTCTGACTGTTTTATAGCCACTTTTTATCTCTGTGTCAATCCCTTTCTGTGGCGGTATGCTGGCCCCAGGAGACTTCAAGCCATGGGCAGAGATGACAGGTCAGCTTAAGGGAAAACCACAACAGCAACTTGACATTTGACTTTCTGCTGTACCACTACACATGCCTGATGTACCATTTCATCTGTATGTGTAGATGTGACACTGGGCACTTAATCTTGGTCAGGAGAATGTAAATAGAGAAAAGGTTGAAAAATGAAGACAACAGGAAGCTTAAAGAAGCCGACTCTCGATGTGCATGTTGCTGTCTGGAGAACAGAAGTCTTCTCCTTGATAAAAGTCAATTGAGTCCATTAATGTCACCCAACAACAAAGGCACATTTCAAGAGAGGAAAAGTCCACACTAATATCAAGATAAAATCCAATGAAAATGTTTATCTCTTTCTGATATATCTAAATCCACTGAATTTCTCTGGCTATTTATTATACAGAGCATTCTGTTTCACAAAAGTGCAACTAAATGAATGCCTTGGGGAGAAATATTGATTGTAACTGTGCACAACTAATTACCACATGTGCCAGTGTTTCTATGACTGCCAGCTTTTCCATTAAATCTATGAATTTGGCTATTTACAACAGCTATAAAGCCTAGTTCCTCCATATGTGGCAGAAATCCCAGCGGGACGGGGCATGAGGGTCCAGAGACTCCTTTTAAGGAAAAGCTGTAAAATGTCCTCTTTTGTAAAATTAACACATACACTATTTTACATAATTCAGATGAAGCACCCATAGACATCACATATGGTAAACAGCATTTCTAGGTAGATTCTAAATTATGATTTTCATCAGGCTGTGTTCTGCTTCATTTCATACCTTGTAGTTGATAAATGATTGCCCTGCGTGTCTGTGGAAGCAGGTTATCCATCCACAATTAAAATCATCATGACAAATTTTGAACAGATGGCTCCAGGTGACTGGGTTCAGTAACTTGGCTAAACCATAATGTCTTTTCTGTCCCAATTCCACATTTTACCTGAGGTGTCCACACTGATGATTAAATTAAACTTTTTTTGTGTGTGTTTCAAACCATTTATTTCAACAAAACACAATTTAGGGATAGGCATTGTTGGATACCCTAAGTGCCCATCCTCCCCTCATCACCTCAGCTGAACTTATTCGACTCACTGCATAGATGGAACATTACTTCCTGAAATAGCACCAAATGAACATAAAAAACAAAGCAAGGGATCATCTGCCACCCTTCTGCGACACACTCATTGCCACAACGTGTCTTTTCCTTAGCAACATGCAGGGATGTGATTCCAGAGCACAGTCCATTTTAATTAAAAGAAATTGTTTTGTAATTCTTCACATGCTGCCCAAAGAAATGTATCTATACACATGGCTAATTTATAACAAGAGGGACACAAATTTAATGCTGTTGTGTGGATACAAGCTTCAAAGAAAATATTCACGCCACTCCACATTATATAGGGGAAATGTCTAGGACGCAAAATGTAGCAATATCATGAACACAGACTTATTGAGAGATGATGCTCTTAGCCTGAGGATTAAAAAAAATATATCTACTTTAATTAAATGATCAAGTTATGAATGAGACACCTACCGGAAAAAAAGTGTGGAGTGTTGTGTGCTTATTTGGACCAATGACGTTAGGTATGTGATTAAATGTTTGGAATACCCAAAGGCCTGTTTCTTGTTCTCATTTTCATTGCCAAGTAACCTGGAAATAAAATGGAGAATAATTAAGTGACTCAGGAGACTATTCTAAAAAAAAAAATTACAAGATTTGTAACAATGACACATATAGGTATAAATCCGCAGGAGGAGAATAAAGAAAAATAACTTAAAAAGCAAAAATCTTAGCCTTGGTGATGATGGTGACTGAGGGCTGTTAATGGCTACATAATAATGTTGTGTCTGAATAAGTGATCGTTGGAGCAAAATATAGTTTACACTCAGAGCAAACACTTCACTCAATCCAGACTGATGAACAAACACAAGAGCTCAAACAGATTGTCCCCTCATGCAATCCCAATCAAAATAAGTCCCTGATTAATTACTATTACAACAAGTGTTCACAAAAAAAGATTCAAATCCATCAAGTCAGAAGAAAATGAATTATTTGTATGACTATTACAGAAGGAGCTGCTGGAAATTACATTGAGCTAAGGTATTCTTGTCACTGTTCTCAGGCTTTCTCAAAGCTCACACATCAAAATCAAGACATTAACAGCTCCAGCCATTTGGAGGTACATGAAAAATTCAAATCTCATTTAAATTTCTGGGCTGGTCGATAAGGATAGCTATGCATCAAAATAGCAAGCCCTTTTGCAGTAATGACCACGTTTTGGTGGAGATCATCTATCACAAAATATGATCCCCCACCCCACCACCACCTATGCTTCATTTCTCTTTTCGTATGGGAGTCACAGAGATACAGAAATAGGTAGGAGAAATTGGGGGCACTCAACCATAAAGCTTTTTTATTTGCCAAGTTATGGAGGTGGAAAAATACAAATGTTCTATTACTTTGTTTCCAAAATAAATCCTGACAGGTCAACAGGGATGCAATATCTGAGGTGAGAAGGGAAGTAATCAGGCTAGAATGGCACTTTACACAGGATATGCCTTCCTTTACTTCAGTAGTTGAACAGGTCCATACTTTTACTCTAGCCACTCCTGCTTTTTTTTTTTACTTTTTATTTATTTATTTTTTTTATTTTTGTTAAAATAAAGATTCTCTTCAAGCCTTCCCCTCAGACCTCTTATGGGACAACTGTTGCTCAGTAATACAGTCCTCCACTTGGGCCAAATCTAAAACAGTCACTCAAAAACAATGTAATGGAATGCCATGACATTTATTAGCGATACCCATGACCCTCAACTGTTAAAATTAAATATAGATACAAATGTATGCATAATTAAGGTTATTTCTTTATTTATTTTTAATTAAGTGGCAGCTACATTGCTTTCTATGATGTTAACAGACGTCAGCATATTAGCTTTTACTTTATTACTTGACATCAGAGATGTAAATTGAGAGAGTGCAATCACTCTTATTTTAAACACAATATCACTTGTTTTGAGTGTTAACTGCTCTAACAGACCACTGAGACGGCCTCTGTGTTGGCCTAAAAGGCCGAAGACCTTTTGACCTATGGTAAGGGAACAAGCTGGCACCTGAAGTGACCTTCAGGCTTCAACCAGGTGCTCCCCACAGACCCTTCAAGGTTGGCCTGGAGCCCAGATTTCCCACAACCTGAAAACATCCAAGTCTAGTGCAGTCTGATCACTGCTGCCAGCTGCTCTGGAAATGCAGCTAGCCTTGACTGTCTAGATAGTGATGGGTGGCCACAGTAGCTCAAAGGAACCTTGGTCAGAGCTCTCACAGTTCTAATTTGGACTCTGGTAGTCCTTGGCTTAGATATTGCTTAGGTACTAATAATGAAAATGAGAACAGATTCAATCAGAATGAGTGTAAGGTCATATATTAGCATCATAGCATAAGTTAACTTAAATAAAATAGTTTCCTTGTGGTAAGTGGGGACAGGTGGGGACGTTCCAACTAACTGTCAGGGTTTTTTGCTCCACCTGTTTGCCAATTCTTGTTTTAACTAAGATTGGGGGAGTCAGCTCTTGGCAAGACGGTGTCAGACAAATGGGCTTCAAAACCTATCCATCCATCTTCCTCCATTTATCTGAGGTTTAGTCACAGAGGCTGTAGTCTAAGCAGGGTAGCCCGGACTTCCCTCTCTGTGGTTACTTCATCCAACTCACCTTGGGGATCAAAAGATGTTCCCAGGCCAGCCAAGAGACATAGTCCCTTCAACATGTCCTGGGTCTTCCCCAGGGCCTCCTTCCATGCCTGGAAAACCTCACCAGGGGGGCATCCACGAGGCATCTTCACCAGATGCCCGAGCCACCTCATCTGGCTCCTCTCGATGTGGAGGAGCAGCGGCTCTACTCTGAGCCCCTCATGGATGACCGAACTTCTTAACCTATCTCTAACCAAGAGCCCAGACACCTTACAGAGGAAACTCATTTCCACCACTTGTATCCACGATCTCCTTCTTTCTGTCACTACCCACGGCGGTAAGGGTAGGAATGTAGACTCGCTGATAAATCAAGAGCTTCGCCTTCAGCTCAGCTCCTTCTTCACCACGATGGACAGATACAGACTCAGCACCAATCCGCCTATCAATCTCCCACTTCATTCTTCCCTCACTCGTAAACAAGACCCCGAACTCCTCCACTTGTAGCAGTATCTGATCCCTGCCCCAGAAAGGGCTTCGAAACCACTCTTCATTAACTTATTGGCGATGTCACCAAGGGATCTTTCTGTTCTTTTTATACAGTGTTTGGAATTGTATCCCTACTCTGTTTCCACCCAGGTATCTGAAGTCTTCCAGTGTGTCTCATTTAGATTTAAATTAACTATTCCCAGTCCTGCTATTATTTCCAGTCATCTCTTCTTGTTCACATGCAAGATTAGATGACTGTTCCTATACCATGCCGCAAAGCCATTGACCAGTTCTCTTTACTATGCTTCATGTCCACCACTGACACGTGCTTGACCAGACTTCTGAAGACAACAGGACTCTGGACTCCTCACAGAAAGAAGAGAAATCAAGTACAATCCCTTGCAGTGCTCATGAGCTGCTGAACACGCATTCAGATGAGCCATCAGTGTCTCAAACTGTGAACTGTTTATGAGGCAGTCAATAAACCAATCGTGGAGGAATCCAACAGTATTTTCTGGAGTTTCTCACGTCATAGGGCAGATTGAATCTTGTAAAACACGTTGCTTGCATTTCACTTGGCTGTCTTAATATTATTCTGGACTTTGATAATATGGGATGTTGGGGCAACTGGTCTGCAGTCACTGAAATCAGATAGATGAGAGATACCCACCAAAGGAGGATGTCTTGCATAGCACTAGAACCTTCTCCTGACTCAGACTAGGTTTGAAGAGTTGCTGCCAAATCTCACATTGCTAGTTCTCTTATCCTCTTAGCTCAAAGCCAGAAACCTACGGGACCTGCAGCCTTGCTCTGGTCAGTAGGCCAGCACATTTTTCATCTTTGACAGTAGAGGTGTATACGAAGATCCCTCACTGAGACTTTCTCCATACTAATGTGTTTTCATTTGAAATCACAAAACCCTTGCTATGTATATACTGTGTATATATACACTACCCTTTAAAAATTTACTTTACAATTTCGAACACGGCATTGATGCAATCTCTATCCTTGCACTGCTTCTTCAACTTACTGTGACCACCACCTCAAAGTTCTTTTGATAACTGACTATCAGTGAATAATGAGTTGAATAAATGAGAGAGCCCAGATTGTGATCTGATTTGCCAAGTGGAGGATGAGGAGGAGCTCTATGTAACTCTGATGTCTGCACAAAATAAATCCATTGTTTTATATTCTGTTGAGTAGCAATTGACAAACTATTTAAGAGAGATAAAATGAACAAAGATCACTATGAATGCATTCAGTCATCATGTTTGTAGCTTGGGGACAACTGACTCATGATCTCATAGCAGACGTCAATAGCAACTGATGACGGGATATACACAACTATCAAAATAACATAGGTGGACTCTCGTTAGATGATTTGGACAGAAACCTTAACATCTGGGAACTCCATGGAAAAAATGTTATGGATTACTCCATCTGCTGTTAAGAATCACTGCAATTCAGGAATCTTTACTTTTGCTGCTAACATTGCAATCTCTGTCTGCCCATGAAGACTGAAAGCCAGGTAGGGGGTTGGAGGCAGAATATGCTCCAGCACTCACTAGAAGTGAATCTGGCTTATTTCTGATAATGCAAACCAAATTCTCACTCTGGTTTTACAGATGTTAAGAGGCTCATTGCAAAGGGCTCAATACCTCCTGTACTCAAAGGAGCTTCCACAGGGCATGACGAGACATGGTTCTCTGCAAAACACGTGGAGTCTGGGTGGACAAACTCCCACAAGTTCTCCACTATATTTGCAAGAGTAAACAGTTTGTCTAGTGTGAAAACTCCTCCTCTTAGGTTCAACTGGACTCTTTTCTCCCTCACATATTCACACGGACTTTCCAAGGGAGGCTGAGAAATGATTTGCTAATCCCATGCATCTTGCGCTAGAATTTTAACCACAACAACCCAATAACATCCAGCGCATTAAGAAAAACAGGGCAGGTTCCACCTATTCACAGGACCCTGCTGCTCCATTTTTTTAAACTGATTCAGGGACCTAATATACCAGCTCTCATTGAATTCTCCAACATCTGCTTCTATCACTGATTGTATGTCAGTCAGGTTGAGAAGATCTTCAAAGTATTACTGCATCCTCAGTAAAGGTCAGCATTGCTCCTCCCCCACTGCAAGTGCCATTAGCTGAGCACAGCCAACCCAGTCAGCCTCTACCACCTGATCTAACGCACATATTCCTCAAATCAAAGTTTAATATAGTGTTTGTGCTATATACACTGAATACTTAGCTATCCACATATGCCTTTCAGCATGTAAGTGCTCTTTTTATTACTGACTTAATCCAGCTGTGGAATATGTTCAAAACAGTGGTAGAGGCTGCCAAGAGAGGAGTACTTATGTTATGGGTGACTGGATTATAATCCACATAGTGCATATAAAAGCCGTTATGTGGTCAAAGTGAATACACTATTATGGAATGAGGTCAAAGGATATGAGGTAAGGGAAAGGACAGATTCAAAGAAATATCCTGACGTATGCTCTGCCTATTTATGAATGTCATTAAAGTAACTGACTGATGGTATCACAGGAGATCTCAGTGCTGAGAGAGAGGGAGAGAGGGAGAGAGAGAGAGAGAGAGAGAGAGAGAGAGAGAGAGAGAGAGAGACAACATTTAGGCACTTTTTAAGAAATTTAATATATTTAGTGTGTAAGGTTGTAGGTTAAAATATCCTAAAATAACCTAGAAATAGAAAGCATGTGAAAATAAATAAGTGCAATCGTGTTACAAAAATGGTGACTATGTATTTGGCTGCTGAGATATCTTGCGAGTTAGCATTACAAATGACTAACTTCGGTACACTCAGTCTTGTAATACCACTTTCTACCATGTGTGGTGGTAGTGAGTAACAGCTGCATCAGTACAACAAGACAGCACAAGGATGTTGAATGCTCTGTGAGCATACTAGAACGCGTTGTCACTTGCTCTCAGATTTTGAGTTTTGATCATTAGTTTTTGGGGTTTGTTTTACAATATATTTGGTGCTGAATTGACTCCACAGAATTGGCGACAAGTGTGTTTTCCCATTTCTTACACGACCAACTCACTTTGTGCCGGTATGCTGCCCCCAATTTTAATTGGAGTGTGGTGTATGAATTTAATTTTTGTCTTCACATTGCAAATAGCTCTTTTAAAGAAACAGTTACATATACCATTTTGCAATATTTAAAATATTTTGTCATAGTTTAATCTTTTTTAGAAATAATTTAATGTATATTTGAGAACTTTGCATTACATGCTACATGGTAGCGATATCTCTCCTATCATCACAAGTGTGAGGACACGCTGCAATTATTAAGATCAATGACTCTGCCATTTTCTTGAGTGCTCCCAGTGACTCTGGTCAGAGGAGGCTCATTAGCCGGCTAGTGAGGCTAGTGATGGAGCTTGTTGCTTCACAGGGGACATCGGCAGGGGTCCCTGAACCTGCTGTTGCAGGCAAAGGTGGGGGTCAGCTTCAGAAACCGTGGGCTTCCACAGTGAAGACAGCTGCCTTAATCAACTGGAAAGTTCACAGCAGCACACAGCATCCAATTAACTATCAGATAAATCTCAGTGCTGACTGCAGAGGAGTGTCATTAATGTGATTACATTTTTGTTTTTAGATTGTTTTATATGTCTAAAAAGCAATCATCCTAATTGTGTTTTAAGTAGTTTCTATCAGTCATTACTCATTAATAAGTCATTATACACTACATTACTTTCAATTTTTACTTGAACCTACACAAAAGTCATACATTTAATTCTAATTACAGCATCAACACATGTTAATGAAATATTACATGACTGCAAGTTTTAGATCTAAACAACTCACCAATTAGACTCAAATACAGTGGCATTTGGTTTCTAATGGAGGGGTCACTGTAACTAATGAATAATAACTGTTTCACCTGTTGTGGTCCTTTTTTTAAAGAAAAAAAAAAGCCATCTCAACTTCAATTTGTTTACTATAAAGCAGTAAATAAATGTACTGTGACTGTAATTTATTAATGTAACAACAACGATTAGCCGCTCCCTTTTCAGCAAACCAAAACAGGACATGGACACAGGACACGGAGGGGTTAATCAAATGATCAATGTTGTTCACTTGAAATGGGCAAGCCAGTGGGGTATAGCTGTATAAGTAACACTGCTAAAACATTATATGTCACCTGCAGGTGGTTAAGTTTAAAAGTGATCTCACTTCAAGTTAATTAGAAAAAAGACATTATAGTTAATGCAGTTTCTTTAAGACAAGTGCATAGGTTTCCCATTCTGCAGCATGACTCCATGCAATCTGTTCAGCTGCTCCTCGGTGCCTTAAAATGCACATATCATGACAAGAAACAACGGCATGACACAATCCAAATACATGAGTCAGCATGTGTTTATACACTAATGATATATTTTATATATTTTAGCCCTCCACTGTGTGAGCAAGCCTGCACTCAGTGTTGTGTGAACAGCAGCTATAATCCTAAAACAGATTAAGCTACAAATCATAATCAGGTGAAAAAAGGTCAAAATATGAACAAGTAACTTCAAATTCAAATGGAATCATTTAGTTCATATTTCTTTGCTTTATCCACCATCCTGCCAGCAACAGACCATGTGATCATCAGCTATTCATCAATAAAATCTAATTATCACTGATTGAGAGATAACTGTGCGCTTCTGCCATGGAGGTGACACTGTAGTTACATCATTTTATGGATTACTGCTGGTTCCACAGGCATTTAATCACCCTCTACCATAATCTTGCCATTTATCATTCAGTTGTAGATCCCTCTAACTCCCAGTGGATTTGCCCTCTATTAACCACAGCTGACATGACCAAAGACATCCCCTGGCTGCAGTGGGATTTCCCTGAGAAAAATGCAAAGAATAAGACGACTGTCTTTTGAAAAGCGTACATAATACTGTGAATTGTATTACAATTGCTCTTCTCCAAAGGCAAAATTCATTTGTTGTGGTTATTATTTCAAAGAGATCGTTTCAGTGAACTAGAGATAAGAGTTTTGTTTTTGGGATGCTTTTTTCGTCACGTAATTTAAATCAATTTAAATGCATTTTGCAGGTTTGTTGCCATGTTTTTTATATGCGTGTTTGATGTGCCAACCTGATTAAAGTCAATATACAGTATAAGACTGTAACAAAGTCACTGTCTTCATGGAAGAATGAACTGTTTCCTCAAAGGAGGGTGCTTTTAGCTTTTAAATAAAGGAACAGGCTGTGTCCAGTCAAGTGGAAAATCACTTTTTACTTGTCATCACCCTACTCTGGAAAAAGGGATCTATACCCTGGGGGAAACTATTGCCAAGAACAACAACACTGTAATTTGAGATAGCATAGAGAAGCAGTGAAAAAAGAAATAAAAATGAGACAAACAAACAATATTAAATGGGATTCCCAGAATCTCATCTCTAATGCACCATCAACTGTGATTCTTTTCCTGCACAAAATACAAAGAATAAATAAATAAATAAATAAAACTGTGTATCCTGCACATAATCAAAAGCTTGTTTTGGAGATCGTATGGCATTTGTAATGTTCTCAGGAGCCATCAAGGTTAATTGGAATCAGGCGTTAAAAGACAACATGGTTATGCTAATGATGGTTTGAAGTCCCTGTTATCAAGGTGGAATCAATCATGGCCAAGTCCCTCGAGGTCAGCAGCCATACATAGCAATTACCACATGTGCCAGAGTGGATCAAGAAAGCTAAATGTCAGACACAAAACTGTCTTCTCTGCAGACAACAAGGAGAGGTTCAGCATCAAATCTTGCATACAAAATAATCAAGCTCATGCAAATCCAAATATACGAAATAAATACAATATATCACTATAAGCTGTGGAGACTAACTTTTTTTCAGTCATATATCCTACTATCGACAGAATGCAAATTACTCCTCTGTGAAATAATGAGCTGGACACAGCTGTCGATTTCTCCCTGCTTCCTGATACTTGATTCACTTAATGGTAATTAGAAGAATAATAAACAGTAACCACTTTTGGCATCATCACTTAGACAGGCTGACAGCAGCAAACCTGATGGCAGTTTTCTCCGTGGCATCCGGTTCATCTGCTGCAGGAAGAGCGTCGGCCAGAATCTCCTCCGGGCTCCGCGGGTCATTCATGGGGGCCTTCTGCTCATTGCCTTTGATCCCCATTCCAGCCGTGATGGCATTCCACAAAGCACTTTGGGACTTTGAGCCTGCCAAGAAAAAAGATAAATAAATAATGATGTAACAATTTTTTGGAAAAAGGTTGTGTATCATACTTTTATTTCACCTAATTTTTGTCAGATGCTTGTGTAATACACTAGTTAAAAATAATAACGTGTTTCACACATTTACAGTGAATGAGAGGAAGACAGTTTTGTGCCTCTGCAATGCTGCCCCCATGTGGATGCATATGGTAATCCATGGACTATGTCCAACTTCACGGAAAACGCACACAATCAGAAATATTTCAACCAGAGGTCATGATCTTTTACCTTAAAAAGGACACTTTATCAGATTTCATCATTTGACAATCAATGATTGGGAATTTACTTTTTTTTTTTTCAATTGAGGTTATTATGACAGCGGAGAGGGGGTTTTTGAAGTCTCCGTGAGATTTTCTTTTCAATGTCCTCTCATCTTTCTTTTAATGAGGTGTCCATATATCTGCCACTAGTATCTCATTAAGCAGGAATAAAATGGCTCATTAATAGTTAATAGTGTAATACTGAAAGGTGAATTGATTTGAAAAGAATGAATTTAGTGAACTGAGGAATAATGAGGTGACAGTAACAGAGTGCATATTATACTTACGAGCAAAACTGGCCTGAGGTCTGGTGGAGCTCTCTCCATCTTCATTTGCAACTGTATTAAAAAATAAATAAATAAAAATTAATTTAAAAATGCCATTCATAAATTGTCTATAAAGAATTATACCATGAACTGCTTAACATTTAACGTTGCTTTTAAGGCTTTTATGTAAAGAGCTTTTATTTTCCTTTTGATCTCACTGTTCATATTTTCTTTTAGTTTACTGTGTTAAAGCCACAATGCAAAGTGTTTCAGAAATAACAAAAACACAGACTTTAAAATCACCAACAAAAGCAAACATGAGTAAATAAACATGAACTTCTAATTAAGAAATTATGTCTACACAAATAATGGTTTGATTGAAAAACATGTTTTTTTCAATCAAAACATATTTTTTGTTTTTCTTACTTTTCAGGTCATTAGTTTGGTAATGAATGTAATGTTTATCTAATATGTAGATGGATGTACTGAGTTATACTGTAAGTGTCTTTGACACTAAAAAAAAACAAGAAAGCTGAATCTTGTATAAAGAAAACAAGGATAACAAGTATTTTTCTGAGGTTATTAACTGTCTTATAAACACTAAACCTGTCTGAAAGTGTGCTTGTTTTGCAGTTACTTCAAAGACTGATGTCCTGCTGGAATCTCTGCCTGTTAATAGCCGTATACAGAAATCAAAAGTGTTGTAAAATGCTTACCAAAGTTCAAAGTCAGTCAATAACACTGTTAAACTTGAGTGGGTAGTTGCAATAATTACCTGCAAAGCAACTCAGGTGTGGCAGTAAACACTGCATTGTTAATGGCGAAATAGCTGAAACATAAGTGGATGATGTCACTGATGCCCCGAACACAAACTCCTTACATTTCTCAAAGAAATAGTGCCCAGCTTCTGTTATAATACAACGACTGAATGCTCAGGAATCAATGCTGAGATCAGATCTAATAAATCCATTCATTTCTGCACACTGTTGCAAACCATGGTACCTGATGAGCCTTATGACAAAAGTCTCCATCTGGCCACCACACGTTGACACTATGAAAAATAAGACTGTCGAGAACCAAGTGGAAAAGATGAAACGAGATACAAATAGAATTACTACCTAAAATAGCTGTTATTCTATTATAACTACTGAATTGATTCTGGAGGCTCCTTTATTGACAGAAAATAAATCATGTTTAGTTTGATTAGTCTAAAAAAACGACACAGTTTGGATGACTGTAGAGCCATTCACTGTATTAATGATTTGTTGAAATTATTGAACTGAACAAGCAAGGACTGATCAATGCTGAATAAGTCAATGACAGACACAGTATCAACCTTTAATAAAACCACAAATAAAACAGCTTATTTAACCTCTATAAACGGAGTGGAATCTGTCAGTAATGCTGTCATTTCTACAGATAAATTGAGATTACATGACTAAAGAGGCTGATATATGGATAAAGAAATACTCCTCACATATTTCTTAGTCCCTGTAGTTTTCATTTCCAACAAAGATACTGATGGTTCACTGGTTCAACTTAACTGTGTGCTTTTTCCTGGAACATTTATTGGGCAATTATGTGGCTAATGCTGAATAAAATCTGCAGGTATCATCAGAAAGAATATCACCAAAGTGCAAGGTCTCAGGTTTAACAACACAGAGTTCAATGTGAACTTCTTCACGACACTGACAAGTTTCTCAGATTAATTGGCTGCACTCACAAACCCTGCACAGTCTCTTCATACTCACAAATCAAAAGGAACTATAACTTTACAACCTTTATTTCCAAATGATTGTGCTGTTGTGTAAAATGCATACTTTAATTATTCGGTCTTGTTTTTTTTTTTTCAATTTAATCCCACATTTAATAAGTTTAGACAAGACTTATACAAAACCGAAGGTGCATGAGCAGATATATCCTGACCTTCAGGATGGAACGCCAAGTCCCTCACTGCTCTTGTTTACCACTGATTACCAGTTCCAGACACTAGATGTCCTCATTTATCCTCTTTTATCTTTCAGCTTCTGGTTCACAGCCCTTTTCTTGTTCCTCATTAGTTAATCTGCACTCACTCACCTAATAACTTTTCTCAACATTTAAAACCCACAAAACCCACAGTTCTCAGTCTCAGATTTTCTGTTGGTCATCTACTGCTTCCAGTGTTATTGCTATCTCCACTTACCTGTGATTTTGGACTTGTTTTAAACCTTTTATTGAACTTCTTGTATTTACATAAAATTTCATAATTTTATGACTACATCCATGCTTGTCTGCATTTAAGACGTCCACTGTGGTACACAGTCCTGCCAGGAAACCTTTTCTCCACCTTTTTAAGGGAGTTATGTTCGCTTCTCTCTCTCTCTCTCTCTTTCTCTGTCTGTGAGTGTGTGTGTGTGCATCATCATTTAATAATGATGGTGCTCTGGCAGCAGAGTGAGGAGTCACTGTTTTCCACAGAACCTAATTACACTCACGGCAGCCTGGGATGTAAGATGTACTGAATACAGGTAATCAATAATATTGACTCAAAACTAGAAATGACCATAACTGAAAGTGTTTAAAGTATATTTAATACATAAGAACAAGGATATATTTCCATCCATCCATATCCATTTCATTTGATCCAAGCTCACAAGGGAGACAAATCTCCATTAAGCTAAATTAAGATACTTTACTGATGTGCTCAATTGAAACAAGAAATAAAAATGCCAATGTCAGTTTTATTAGCCCCCTGACACATAATAATCGATAGTGTAGCCTTTGTGGCTTACTACTGGCAACAGGCTGTTGTGATAGTTCCAACACAAGTTGGCAAAATCATGTCTCTCAGGGATCTTGGCTCACTTTTTCTTGGAAAATTGCATCACTTTACCCAATAAGTGATTTTCGAGCTTGGAAGCTAACTTGAGCTCTCTTCAACAGGATTGAGATCTTGACCCTGAGAAGGCCACATCAGGACCTTGATTAGGACCTTGATTTCTGTCTGACAGAATCAGAGTTTCAAGAGTTGATAAAAAAAAAGTTAGCTCATAGTGTCAAAGCGGGCTGGTGAAGGACACATTCACTCTCACATACGCCTACGCACAAAAAAAGCAGCAAAACAGCCCCAAAGCATTACAACCCTCCCCCACCCCCACCCCACCCCCTTTTTCAAGACCTCTAACTTCTCTTGTCAAACAAAAGAACATATTTTTAAAACTCACCACCATGTCTAAGTCTGGTTTTAGCGTGCAACTGCATGAGCAATGGAGTTTTTTTCATCTGACGATGACCTCGAAGACAACTTTGATGAAGAGGCCTCACAACAGTCACGATGAAAAGTCCAGCAGAAGCAAATTCAGCAACTCATCTGAGAGTTTTTGATGACGTCTCTCGCCATTTTCCTCTCCAAAAGATTTGGAACACTTTGGACTGTATTCAGGCTAATTTTTAACAGTCTTCTCCTTGTTCTCTGCCATGTCCACCTTGGAAGTGGCCGTCTATACCCCTTCACCTTCAGCTGAGCAGCCACAATCTTCCAGGTATATTTCTTTACATTCTGGCATTGTAACTTCTTGACAAAAATGTAAAGCAGAACAGAGGACTTGTGTTGAAATACCTGTTTCAATGTCACTTGAAGGAATAATTGCTTACTTTCACAGACTCATTGTCTCAGTGTCATCAGTCACATACACTTGCTGGACTATTGAAAAAACAATCATAACCGCAATTATTTTTGATTGACTATGAAATCAATTTCAAATGATAATTCACTGACTCTTAAAGCATTTTGGGTTTCTCAAAGTATCATAACTAAAGGTAAAATCCCAACTCTAAATGTAACCTGTGGACTAAATAAATTTTCAGACTAAATGAACATGATTGAGGCCATCAGAGCAAATGCTGGTAGAGCTGGTCAATAATCCTTTAAATGTGTTTGGACAGAAACATCAGTGTGACTTCAGTACTACTTGGAAATCAATCATCCATTTCATAGTGGAGTCTATGCCTTAAGTGTGCCTGTTGTCGAGAACACAATCCTAAATGTGTGGCAATATAAATGGGTTTTCTCAATGATGCTATTCTTGTAATCGCTGCAAGCTAAAATTGATTAATATATCTCAACTCTGAGTACATTTTGTTCAAAAAAGGTAGATATTTCTTTTACATTTAAAAGTGAACCAGACAGGCACTTTAACAAGAGAAATATCTCAGGTTGTCTGTATTAACACAGAAAATGACAAAACGTCATACACCGAACACACCACCATCAGGAGTGACACTTATACTTGGTAAAATTTGATGCAGCTAAATTGTCTGTATTACAGTCATTACAGTAATCCACCGATACAAGACCAAAGAAATTACAACTCCAATTCCAATAAAGTTGGGACCATTTTATTCCCAATAAAATATTAACAACATGTCAGATGTGGAATGTGAGTTCATTTTGGAATTCATGGAAAACATTGGCTCATTTTTAATTTGATGGTAATGGCACATCTAAAAACAAAAAGTAGAAACAGTTTGTTTTTTTTAAATCATTTTTACTTTTACAAACATTCTGTAACCATCTGGGAAGTGACGAGGCCAGTTGCCTACATTTGATATATTGTTTATGTTCTACTGGGAATAAAATATGGGTTCATAAGATTTTCAGATCATTTCTTTGTTTTTATTTATGTTTTACAAAGCATTTTAATTTCAGTGAAACTGTGGTAAGTTTGTTCAAAAGATTGTTAAACCAGGTTGGCTTTTTTTTTTTTCTTTATAAAAGTTGCTGGAAGGGTCTAGAAAAGAGACATCAGATCTAGCATCTAGTTGGGAACAGTTTAATCCTGAGAGCTCCTCTCTTACCTGGTCACGTAATGATTCTCTACATGTACATTAAGAGGGCAGAGAGTGATGTGAAGAGAAAGAGAAAGAGGCTGCAACTTCAGTAAAACTACACAGAAGGTTTGTTCACTACTTCGGAGAGAAAAAACAGCTATGTATGAGTGGGCTGAAAAATATTTTTGGCCAGCCCTTAATATACCTGGGAGGCTGGTTCAAATCTAACACTGTGTGGGAAACCCTCAACGTTAACCCAGACCTTTTAAAACATTTACTCTTACACAAGAAGTACTCTTTCTAACTAAAACAACTTAAGCTGAACTCAAAGAAATACATTAAATAAGTACAGCATCCTTGACCCTTTATGTTCATTTATGGGTGCAGGGAGAGATAGTTGAGGAATAAAATAAATGTAAGACTTGATTCCTAAAGGGAGCCAATGGTCCATTGCTGTATTTTTTAATTTTCCTTTCAGCGTAGCTGTGTAATATTCTCTCACTTTTATTCTAATCGGCTGGTTGCTTAGAGCTATTTAGTACATGTAACATTCTGGTCAGCTGTACACAAGGCCTTGTATGTTACATAATGTGGTTAAAAAAACATTTCACTTATTTTTGTGACTTTTTTTAACATAAAAACTATCCAAACAGCAACTGAGACTTGGGAGTCTGAGTAAAACAGAAACATATTCCAAAAGCTTAGTTTCATAAAAACCAAACAATTATCAACTACAATTATCATACTGATCCAGTTCAAGAGAACCACTGGCCATCACCTCACCATGATGGATCTACTGACAACCGTACATCCAATGTTTAGTACCTGGTGGATATGGAGTTCAGTTGGTATGGAGATGACAGCAACCTGAAATCTATGCCTGGTGAGAATAAAACAGTCCTTTTTTATACAATTTTGCAAAACTCGCAAAGTTAAAATGGCATTTGTAGGGACACATTATTACTTAGGTGGAATAATATTTTTGAGTCAAGTCAAAAGCTTAAAATGGCTATTTTTCCTGACCGTACTTACCTTCTGCACTGATGATAAATCCTCCAATTCTAACACGTATTCTGTTCTACCTAAAAACTGGTTCAATTTGTGCAGTTTTGGTTTCTAACGAAAGTTTACAGGCCTAATAAACTACTGAACGGCGAATAGCAAATTACCGGCAGGGCGCCTCTATTTAAGGCCTAATTATGCAAGTTCTTCAATGTTAGGCTTTAAAACAATAAGGTGTCACA
>JAOWBL010004444.1:0-11123 GCA_028564865.1 Zenarchopterus dispar | reverse complement strand
CAGAAAATGTAAGTTTCGTTGAATCTGGTTTAGTTCACTGAATTAACGCAAGTTGATATCTCTTTATGTCCAAAAAAGCCCTCTCGACTTATGAGCGGGTATATACGGTATTATCAAACTCCACCTTTTTTGATAATAGCACAGATGAGCTCATCATCAAAAGCATATGGATGCCCTTAGTGTATGTTTATTGATACAGAACATTTTAAATGACTGTACCTCAGTGTCTGATTGCTTTGCAGATGAAACAACTTCTCATGTGTCCTAGAAGACCAGACACAGTTTTGATGAAATAAGCCAGAACCCAGTTCTCTGACCTTGCATGCAGCGATCTCAAACAATCCAACAAATAGATCTTTCCTTTCACTTGCTCTTAAGGAGAAACTTATAGGATGTCATGTGGGCTAACTGGCCGTTTTCAAAATTGAAGCCACAAACCGGCCAAGCGGGAACTCGGCTCGCAACATCTCATCAGCCATCTGGACGCAGCTCAAGAAGAGGCATGGAGCCAGATTTAAACAATTCCTCCTGGGCTGTTGGGCTGACTGATGAGGTGCTACACAGCAGCCCTGACCCTGCTCAGCTCTCTGTTGTTTCCAATAACAGCATACACTCCTAGCGGCATGCCCATGCTGCGTTCCCCGTGATATAACTGTCTCCATTACACATCGTGCAACTTTGGCTGCATGCGAGCGTACGTAAACATGGAGCTGGTAGGCCATTATTGCTGCATTCCTCAGTGAGGCCCGTTGAATAGAAGCCGCAGGGCCCATAATAAAACCTGGCAGTTGTAAAACATGACGTATGACGGTAGCTGCGTAACCTGAGAGATTTAACTGCTGATCTCATGACTGACATAGCTGGACGTAATGGTTGTGCTCTAATGAATGCTGGTGTTTATTTTAGCCATTCGAAGTGCTACAACAAATATTTAACCGGCGTCCCTCGTGGTTACTTTATACCTTGGACAAGCACAAATAGCAGTCCACACTTCATAACTTCTCCTACGCAGAGGGCTGGGAAAGCTGTTATAATAGAGGTGTTTCCACAGCATCTCTGGTGAATTTGACACAAGCACTTCCTTTCCCAGGCCTGCACTGCTGACCTGTACCTCTCCATGTACCTCCCATTTACCACGACCTTGAAGACAGGTCGCCTAAAGCTAACTCGAATTACGCCGAGACGACGTGCTGAGAGCTACAGAACATCTTATTCCTCAAAAATACTGATAGGGAGCAGCTACAGATCAGGCAACGTCTCAAAATCTGTCTTTTGATGGACTGCCAGGCAGCCTTTCTCCAAGCTGCAGCTCCCTCTGTCCTTGCTTCAGCCTCAAGGACTGTCTCCTCTTATACAGATTAACACAACCATTTTATTCATATGGATCAGACAGAAGCTAGAGCTGCGCTGATCCAGTAATCTCTACGTCAGATGGATTACCTGGCTCTTAATCAGTGATACCACTGACACATGCACATCAGGAGTGAAATTTCAATAAGTCTCACTTCTGCTTTTTCGTGTGGCTCAAGGATAACATGACCATCTGCTTTGCTCTTTTTTGGGTTTATTTCTGATACTGTTCTCATCAATTCAGGCTATTTTAGTTTAAGAAGGAAAACATTCATCTGGCTCATAAGAGACAGTCATTAAGAGCACATTACAGCTCTGTCAGTCTTTCACACAAACAGCTTAATATACCATATAATTTCTGGGATATTCTTTTTTTTTTTTGGTATCTCCTTTTCCGCCATCACACCTCCCTGCTGACACGCTGACAGCAACATGTGGAGCAGCGCCAGCTGCAGACACGTTTCTAACGACATGCTCGCTGATGCTCTCTGAGCCTCATGTGTGATACACACAGATGATTAACGAGCAGTTCAAATGGACCACGGGACAATCTCCAAACACATCAACTTTTTTTTTTTTTTTTCCCTCTTGCAACATTTCAAGAAGCTGGCAGAAATGATGAGGTCTAAGATCAGAGCCCTGAGGGACTCCCAACGGGTTCCAGCAACCGTGTTGTGTCTTTTTTGAATATGAGAGTCAACATGTGGCTGTGCCTAATAGATGAGCATCCCCCTACATGACTAAACACTAATGTAAGATATCAAGCATGTTGCTCTCCTGGGTCAGCACCAGTCAGTACTGTGCTCCATCAACACCCTCCTAGATCTTTCATCCCTCATTACCTCTGCTTTAAATAGTCACCGTCTCTTTTTGTTTGTTTGTTTGTTTTGCATGCTCTACTACCTCTGCCATTTCATTTTGAAAAAGATCACCTCCTATTTATGGTGTCAAATAATATAAATGATATGTGATCAAGAAAGTTACACATTAACCACGTCTTCCGTATCATATCATACTATTCAGGTGTGTTCTTTATTATACCTTATATACTGTATATATTTATAATAATATATCTTTATATTTCTTTTTACTATGACTCACCTTTCTTTATTTTTTTGTGTATCATAAATACTATATAAAAGTATATATTCTGAATAAAGCCAAAGCGTTGTCATGGTAACTAAAGCTTGGTTGAAAGGAGATCCAGTCTTTCCCACTTTCTGTTTCCAGATGTGGACTTACAGTAAGCCGTCTCCACACATGAACACCAGAGATTTAGTGAGGAATGTGCCGACATTTCAGCCCGGACATTATCTGCAGTCCAATTTCACACATGCACTTCATACTGGGAGATTCTCCCAACGAGAGATGCGTTTTCACAGCTGGAAATACCAGAAAATGACATCTGTCTCGAGCATGAAGGATTCAGAACAAGATTCAAAAACACGAGACATGGAAATAGCTGGGTTTTGTTTGTTCACAAGTCTCTTTGACGACAAAATACATTTGAGTTTCTCCTCCTTTCAATACTTTTGAGAGGAAAAAAGTCAGCAGATGACATGTTAGATATTTGCATGTCACATATCTGCTTCTTCCAGACACTGAATGGGATGAATTAATTTTGTTGCAGTTTCACATTTTTAGAGGGAAAAAGACAAATAAAAAAAAAAAAAAGAAAGAAACAGAATCGACGCTGGAAATGTAGCAGAGAGTCTGTGTTGTGTTAACTCTTTCTGTATCTCTTATTACATCTATAGTCTTCAGCCCTGTTCACACAGCCGTTTCCTACTGTCCTCTGTAAAGCCTTTTTCTTTCTTACTGTGTTGCGTGAGAATAACCTCCAACTTAAAAGTATCGCAGGAGTATTTCCAGTTGTGAAAACCCTCTTGTGAAACGTCTCGTTATGGAGTGAATATGCATATACCCTAACTTCCCTGAAGGAAAGGCCCCGAAGGATTAATAAAGTTCTATCTAATCTAATCTAATATGTGAAATTGGACTACGGATAACGTGTGGATTAAAATGTCAAAACATTCACGCAGTGATGGCGGCAGTGGCGATCCCATCCTCAATCTGCTGCCACTCTCCAGCTGTGCAGGCACATGATCCAAGAAAGGTGTGATATATTATCTCCAGTGTGTGTTTTCACAAAATATTACTGTGTTCTCAGTGTCTGAAAATATCTGAAGATGGTCCCTTTCTTCTGGATTGGAGTCCACAGTAGGCAACAAGTCACAAGCGTGATTGTTTTATCCATCCATCCATACTCTCCTTGGTTACTTCATCCAGCTCATCTGGAGGTATCCCAAGATGTTCGTAGGTCAGCCGAGAGACATAGTCCCTCCAATGTGTCCTGAATCTTCCCCGGGGTCTCCTCCCAGTAGGACATGCCTGGAAAACCTCACCAGGGAAGTGTCCAGGAGGCATCCTCACCAGATTCCTGAGTCACCTCATCTGGTTCATCTCGATGTGGAGGAGCAGCGGCTCTAGAAGACTGACTAGTAAACCAAGAGCTTCCTCTCTTCAATCAGCTCTTCTTCACCAGACTGAACCGATGCAGAGTCCACATCACCGTAGATGCCTCACAGATCCACCCATCAATCCGCCGCTCCACTCGTCTCTCACTTCTGAACAAGAGCCCTTATGGGAGACACAGTTATGCTGGCCTTATTTTTATTGGCGTTTGAGATTTTAGTTAACATCTGACAAATAATAAATAAACAAACAAACAATGTTCTTCTGGTTTTGCCTTTTACTTTCATGTTAGGAAAAAAGGTAAATGTTTCACAAACACCATTTATTAGAAAGTGAAAGCCACAGTAGACCCACAACAGGCTATTATTACAAATAGATATCCGATTGTAATTAAATTTGGTCTTCATTCATGAATAATTGGTTGATTTTTATTATCATGGGTGTTTTGTACAACTGGATCATTTTGTAACCAAGGTTCACATTATCGTGAAAATCTTTTCAGTGTTAAGTGCTGGGGTGGTGTTTTTTACGGCTATCTGGGGTTTCATCCGGTGTGAAGCATTTGTTATAAAAGCATTTAAAGAGTAATCACGTTATGAATCTCATTACGCTGATGAAATGATTACAATGCATGACAATTTTAGATTATAGTTTAAAAAGCGACCTGTGACCTGTCACGTTTCAGGAGAAACCCACGCCGTCCTGCTCAGATTATATTTAGTTATATGTGGTTACGTGTTTTATGTGCGTCTGGGGGATTTTTCAAATGGCAGCTGTTGCTGAATAAGATCGTATTCTTCGCAGCTCAAAATGTCAGCGTCATAAAAATCTTTACCCGCTTGCATTAAAGCAAATGAACCTGCGAAATATCCGTGCGTGGTTCCAGGTCCGTCCACCTTTCTTTGTCTTGACCTTCCACTCTTTCCACTCTTTCCACTCAGGCACACCCCACACAAACAAACACACACTCATGTCAGCTCCATCAACATACCTGCTAGACTCAGATTACAAAGTCTCCACCGTGGTTGGTAAGAAAAATACCCCGGAGGAGACTTGTACGGCAGGCAGTGTTGCCGGCTGTTTCTCCAGACCTTTTCTCTCCACCGTGAGCTGTAACGAGCTGCAGTCGGTGAGGGCAGTGACAGTTAATAAAAACCTGAAGCACATGGGAATGGGCATTCTGGTCCACTCCCATTTCATCTGTGGGCAGTTATGTGGGAAGTGACATGTTCGGAGAGAGTGCTGCTCTGGTAAATAAATGAATGGCTTTCTCTGGTAGTACAGTGTGGTTTCAAATCAATCCTTGTTTTTTATCTCTTATCCCCTTTTCATGTCTTTTTTTTTTTTTAATCTTACGAGCCCTAACCCTTCTCATTTAAAGCGTTTTTTAAGGTACTATTTGAGTACTGCTCCCTGCTGTCTTCAACATCAGCAGATGATTTCATCACAACAGACACGAGTCCTTTTTGTTCGAATTAGAGTGACAAGTTAAGAAATGCATGTGTGTTTGGGGGGGGTGGGGGGGGGGGGGGGGGTGATTACAGATAAAGAGACACAGATGAATTAGAGGAATGTAACCTTTGTGACTTTGACCTGCTTTCATCACGATCGCCACACAACATCAATCACTATCTACAGACCAGTATCCTGATGAAAGCAGCTCAAGAAAGAGTGAAGTGGGGGGTGGAGGTCTGGGGGGTGGGGGGCAAACAAAGCACATTTTAAGGAGTTTTCTCCAGAAACAAGCTTGTGCTAAAACAACTGGAATGTTTCAGAATTAAACCGAGCTGAAACGCATTTCATTTAGCAGCAGTGTACGCTCTGTAAAGCGCCTCAGGGATGAAAAGTGTTCGGTGGGGGGGTGGGGGAGGAGGGGATCAATCACAGCTTGTGGATATAACAGTAAACATATGAGACTATAATTTAGCCACCGCAGAAAAGCGCAGATACGTTTCCAGATAAACAATGAGAGAGAATAATCTGGACATCTGCGACTCGGCCGAGCAGATTCAGACGGTTGTTTGACGTACGGCAGGATGTTTGGAGGCTTTTCCAACGAACCCTGCGACGTGAGTCATGAACTCTTTCATCAATCAAAACAACCCTACATCAGGGTCACGTAAGTGCGTTTGTTGAGTTCATGCAAACAAAGCAATATTTACAGGCGAGGACGAGGAAGAAACCGCGTTTCGTGAACGTGCGGCGTTTACAAACCGTCCCCGGTAATCATCTCCAAGACGCCGCCGGGCGGTGCTTGGCGGTTTTGTTGTTTATACCTGTTGAGCGGACAGAGATTCACCGAGCTCAACACACAACAATCCCACCTTAGTGTCGTACAGGTGCAGCTCTCCTCTCAGGTTATAAACTCGCCTCGGGGCAGCCGGCAACGCTAACTAAAGCAGCTCTCGGCCTGCTGGGAAATCAGCTGGACGCTGGCAGAGACGGAGACAGAAGCAGGAAGTTAAAGCTCACGCTATTTGTTTCCGCGCGACGGCATTGATCGTTATACGACTTTACAAATGGGAGGCGTGTGATAATTATTGCTAAGCTGAGGAGGTGTAAAGCTCTTTGAGCTGTGTTTTGACGAGGAAAACAGCAGGATTATTTTGTAAGGTTGGCAGAGCAGTTTTGTTTTCTTGTCGTCGGTAGTTCATGCTCGCCCAACCCTGAACTAACAGCTCATTTGCAATGTCACAGCAGATTATTTGTAAAAAAAAAACAACAGATGTGGGTTTCTTCTGTCACTTTATCACACTCGACATCACATTAAGGACAATAAAATGTGAAACATTAAACTAGAAATTGTCACCTTGTGCTGTCGCGGGAGAATGGACTCGTTGGATGGGAAATGGGTTTCATAGCGATCACATCCATCTTCTCTCGGCTGCAGCTGAAAACACAACAAGTACTATTTATTACAAGAAAATAAAAAAAATAAATAAATAAACCACAAGAAAAGTAGAGCAATTCCTAGAAACACCATCATGGCTCAGACTGGAGTATGTATAAACAGAGTAGAAGCATAATAATAATAATAATAATAGAAAATGAATGTCGCATAAAACATTCAATATATTAAATACAATTTAACAGTCAAGTATTTTGAAAGAAACACAACTTATTTACTCTTCCAAGCGCAAAATTCAATATTTCACTAACCACATACATCCATCATCCCCCAAAAATGTAAACCGTCTTTGTCATTCTTAAGAAGCTAGATTTAAATGTTTACCAACAAATGGATGCAGTTAAAGAAGGCGAGTGGGTGATGAGGGGAAACACATTCTGGTTCATGATGAAAACGTAGTGTAATTGTAAACACGCATCAGTCCTCCTAAAAGGTATAAAATCTTTCAAAGACACATGTGAATTTACAAAGGAGAAACTGTTCCTTTTATTAGACACCATTTTCAGTTGTTAAACATACATTCGGATACTCCGATTACAAGCACAAGGGATTATCTGTTAAAGCTGGTTGGCGTGTTTCTGTTGTCCACAGAGAAATATTATGGAAATAAACTAACATAGATACTGAGGATATGCAATGCAGCCTACGAAGGAGTTTTCTGGTTTGGAATGAATGAATGAACAAATCAACGAATTAACCAACCAACGGACCAAGTGACCGACCAACCAACCAACCAAACAACAAACCAACCAACCAATGAAAGAAACCAACCAACAAACCAACGAATGAACCAACCAATGGACCAAGTGACCGACCAACCAACCAACCAACCAATGGACCAACCAACCAACCGTCCAGCCAATGGACGAACCAACCAACCAACCAAACAACAGACCAACCAACCAATGAAAGAAACCAACCAACAAACCAATGAATGAACCAACCAATGGATCAAGTGACCGACCAACCAACCAACCAACGAATGGACCAACCAACCAACTGTCCAGCCAACAGACGAACCAACCAACCAACCAACCAAACAACAGACCAACCAATCAACCAACGAAAGAAACCAACGAATGAACCAACAAACCAACCAAACAACAGACCAACCAACCAACCAACAAACCAACAAATGAACCAACCAACCAAGGAATGAACCAACCAACCAGCTAATGAACCAACAAACCAACCAAACATCAGACCAACCAACAAACCAACAAATGAACCAACCAACCAAGGAATTAACCAACCAACCAACGAATGAACCAACAAACCAACCAAACAACAGACCAACCAACCAACGAAAGAAACCAACCAACAAACCAACAAATGAACCAACCAACCAATGAATGAACCAACAAACCAATGAATGAACCAACCAACGAATGAACCAACCAACAAACCAACCAACCAACCGACCAACCAACAAACCAACCAACAAACCAACCAATGGACCAACCGACCAACGAACCAACCAATGAAAGAAACCAACAACCAACCAACCAACCAACAAATAAACAAACCAACGAATAAACCAACAGACCAATGAACCAACCAACCAACCAATGGATGAACCAACCAACCAACCAACAAAAGAAACCAACTGATGAACCAACAAACCAACAAATAAACCAACCAACAAACCAATGAATAAATAAGCGGACCAATGAACCAACCAACCAACCAATGGATGAACCAACAAACCAATGAATGAACCAACCAATGGAACGACCAACAAACCAACCAACCAACCAATGGACCAACCAACCAATCAACCAACCAATGAAAGAAACCAACAAACCAACCAACAAATAAACCAACCAACAAACCAACGAATAAACCAACAGACCAATGAACCAACCAACCAACCAATGGATGAACCAACCAACGAATGAACCAACAAACCAATCAACAAATGAACCAACCAATCAATCAACCATCCATCTACCCATCCATTACAACCTCTCTGAGTTTTGTAGCTGGAAATTAGAGTAGGAGTTATTCAGATTTTGAAAACATGTTTGTAGTTCAGCCAGTTCACAGGTCTTAACCTGGCTTAATTGGGAGTTAGATGGATCATCTTCATAGCAATGAAGGTTTATGCATTCTGCCCAATAAGTGTCCTTCATGGAAGCCCAGATAAAGTAAAAAATAATGGCCCAAGTACAGAACCCAGTGGAACACCATGACCAACAGATAAATATGACTTAAACCAAGTGGATGTTTTTTTAAAAATTGGAATAAAACATTAAGTCCTGAGTAACAGAAGTATTTTAGCAGCTTCAAAAACAGCTCTGCGACAGTGATATAACAGTAGATAATACCATACACACATCATTCAATAAAAATTATATAACTTTGCTTACCTCAGATATATATTATGGGAAAATGCTCACATTTGCCAGCATAAAACCCTAGCCCTTCCCTCTCTTATATGCAGATTTGTAGTCACATCATTTTAAACATTGAACCTTGTATATGCATCCAGCACACCATTTCTTTTTCTTAAAATAAAAATCAGAAATCTTTGTATGTATAAATACATAATATTACAGAAATTAAATTTACTTAAAACAAAGAAAAGATCATTCTGATCCACATTCACTGAACAACACTAAACATTTCAAGGCTGATGAGTTCATGTCTTACAAAAATAACTTTTAACTGGGCCACAGGGAACTATACATTCAGTGTACACTGTGGACTTACCTGAGTTTATTCTTGTTACTGTGTAAAAATTGGACTTCCTCTGGATACCCAGTTATTGTTGTTGACATCATTACACCAACAAAGCTCACAGGGTCATCTGTTTTGGCCCGCGGCTCTAACTCATGAACTGTGGAAAAAGAAATACAATCACAATTGTAAAAATTACAAAAGAAGCCAGGAGACATGTGAATCTTATTAGGTCTGACATTTAATTAATTTTGGTCTTTGCATCATTTTTATAGTTTTTTTTTTCCAGGTTGAATGTATATTGAACTACTTTCATTTTTCAAGGATTCTTCTACCTCAGGAAACACTTTAATTGCATCTTTTATATCTCAGGTGGAACAAAAGACTTGTGGTGAAGCTATTACTCTTTCTCTGTGGTCTGACCAATCACTGCCCTCTGTCTAGCTGAGGTCACGACTGATGTTTACACTCTTGCCTTGAACCGTAATGTCAGGCAGTTTCCAAAGGTGCACTGCCTTTTCTCAAACAGGACAAGAAAAACTGAATTTCTCAGAAAACTCCTGAAAGCTGGAAAAAAAGCATGACTCGCTGACATTTTGTTCATTTCTGAAACCTCGTCCCCTGTTTTGTAAAGGTGTCATTTGAAACGTGAAGCTTGAGCAGCTCTAGTCAGGTGAAAGTGACTGATTTGAGCTACAACACAAATGTACTAAAAAGAAAAGAAATCAAACGTATTTGATAACCAAAAGAAGGGAAAATACCTGTTATCTAGTAAAACCCAACATCCATTTTATTGATGAATCAATTTTTAAATACAACCCTATTTTCAGAAGTGTTGCAACACTCTACTGAATATAAAGACAGAATGTGATGGTTTTTAAATCTCATCAACTCAAATTTAATTGACATTAGAACGTATAAAACACATCCAATGTTGAAAGTGAAACATTTTACAATTTCATAACAAAAAGAGAAGCTCATTTTGAATTTGATGGCAGCAACACAACTCAAAAAGGTTGGCACATGGCAAAAAAGGCTGGAAAAATAAGTGGGGTTAAAAAGAAACAGCTGAAGGATCATCTTGGGACTAATTAGGCTAACGGTCAACAGGTTGGAGGCATAACTGTGTATAAAAAGAGCCTCCAGATGGGCAAAGGTTCAAGAGTCTGTGAAAAACTACATCCAAAATTGTAAAAACAGCTCCTCATCATAAAACCGTGAAGGTTATGGATATCTTATCATCTACAGCACATATCAAGAGTGCAAAAATCTGGAGAAATCTCTGTATGCTGGGGCCAAACATCTACATCGGTTACCGATGATCTTCAGGCAGCGCTGCATTAAAAACAGGCATGATTTTGTGATATAAATCAGTACATGTGCATAGAAACATGCAAAGAAGAAGCCATGTGTGAACATGAGCAACTAATGCCACCTTCTTACATGGAGCAAGGCTCCAAAGTGGAAAACTACCCTGCGATCAACTGAATTAAAATATGAAATTCTTTAATGAAAACATCAGAGCGAGAGAAGCGGTACCATCCGGTTTGTTATCGGTTGAAAAGTATCCATCTCTGAAGGTATGAAGGTGCTTTAGTGTCTATGAAGTACCGTATTTTCCGGACTATAAGTCTCTCCGGAGTATAAGTCGCACCAGCTAAAAAATACATAATGATCTCAATTGTCTTTATAAGTTTATGTTTACGTTTTT
>JAOWBL010004443.1:0-11123 GCA_028564865.1 Zenarchopterus dispar | reverse complement strand
TATAGCAACTGGATAAAAGTTTTACTAAATTATGGTACTAACCATCAACATATATGCAGACAAAAAAGAAAGAAACTTTTGTATTGCAGTGTTGAACATCACCTATGTGCTGACCAGCGTACAGGACACCTCATCCTGTTCTCATTCACACTGGAATTCCTTTGATTTTTCATCTGAAGCCTGGAGCCATCTGGATCTCATGGATACTGTGCTGCACATACAAGAACAGTCAGACTGTGTCAATCATTGGCTGCATTAGTGAAGATTACAAGACTTTATGTCATATCATAAACACTTCTGTGAAACAATTTTTTCATAATGCAAAGCATAATAATTTATTTTGCTGATATTTTACAGCCATGTAATTTCTTAAAGATGATCTATTGTGCTTTTCTTTTTGGTTAATTAAATGTTATTTAGACTGTAACAAACAAAAAACACGTACAATTTTACATATTATTAAAATCAGTTTTCATAAGCTAATCACTTCATCAGATCTCTAATATAGAAGCTGCCCAAAGATCAATTTTCAAGGTGTTGCCCTATCACTTATTTCAAGGCCTTATGAAATCTGGCAGTGGTATGTTCAAAAAATTAAAATATTCAGAAAGTAAGGAAGCCAGACAGATGACAAGTGAATTTATAATTTAAACCATCTTTTCAAAATAGTCTTTTTGGAAGCAGTCAGGGCTCCTTGCTGTACAGTAAGCCTTGTACTATTGTCATCTGCTAATAATAGGAAGCATGGGCATTGTCCAGAGAGCTCATCATCAAAAAAACTGAAGGTAATAAAACAACTGAATAATGAGATAGAAAAAGAAAAGAAATCACAATTAGGAGCAACAAAATAGCATCTTAAAACTGGGTTAAAAGCAAAGAATAACAAGATAAATCTTACTAAAGGAGGAGTCAGCTTGCCTGGCATTAAAAGCAAAAATAACATACAATTAAAGGAAAAAAAACTTCAAAAAGCAGGTCTGTGAGAACCCAGAACTAGGATGATATGCTCATGTTTTTTGACTGTGATCTGCAGCATTTTTTAATCATTGCAGAAATGAAAATAGTGTCTAACTTGACTCAAAATTCAGTGCATTACAGTAGCCTAAACTAGTTATGATTAAAGGAAGTATTACAATCTGAAAATGATGCGGAGAAAGACTTGACTTTGGTCACATCTAATCTAACTTGAGTTTAAGGTCACTGTGCAGTCTTACTCCAAGGTTTGTTCCTGTCTGTGACAGATGAGGGTTCAAAGGACCCCGATCAACCTGGGCTTTAAAGGCCTCACTGAGCCCAAACAATGTAACCTCCATCTTCTCATCATTTGAATGCAGCAGGTCCAGACAAGACTAGCAGGCCTGACATTGACAATGCCCCCAAGACCAGACATTGCCGAGATAGTATATAGTTGTCATGTTGTTTCATGTGCTGCAGCTGTGCTGGGGAAATACAGCATACATTTCCTGACCCAAGGAATAAATACAATGGTATTTATTAACAGGAGCCTGTTTCACAAAGGAGGCAATCCTGGGAGCAAAAATTAAAAAAGCCTCAAAAGGGTTGACGATAAAGTAGGCTATAAAACATACTTCAGAAAGTTAACTCAAATGTCACAGGCTCAGTTCTATTCAATTTAAAAACATGGAGGAATGGAAAAAATGAAAAGTTAGAGCCCGAGTGGGAAATATGAGTGCAGTCAATACATCCAGTCACACTGATAAGTCCTAAAGAGAAATCTAATTGCTCACACAAATGGGAGAGCAGGATAATAATTATTTTATTTTAATAATAATATCAGCTTTTAATCAATGTAATTACTCTATGGCTAGTGGAAAACAAAAAAAGAAACTGGAATGTGTGTTTGTATGTGGACATACTGTGGACAATATTTGTCATGCACAGAAGGATGAGATCATGTAGGGTACTGTGGCAAAAAGGAAGAAAAAAAAATGAAAACAGTGAAAAAGTCATCAGGCTATTTTATGTACAAGTCATGGCTGGTTTGACCACAATAAACTATCCATTTAGAGCCTCAATATACATTCCTAATGCAAATGTGACATCGTTTTAAAATGTCAGAAGTGTGTAGTGGCAGATAGAAAAAAACAAAACAAAAACGAAAGCCAAACCCACAGACCTATAACAGTGACATGACTCTGCTGGATGACCACAGTAACTTCTCAACACATACTGAAACACAGCAGCACTCCAGCACAGAACACCCCTATCCTCCACCCTCCCTTGATCACTTCTAGTTTGCATAATAAGTTAACTGGTTTGCCAGTGCAACAACCTTCACCTCTCTCCATTCAGCAGCCAGCCATTATACCCATACGCCTCTACAAATAAACTAAGTCGTTTATCTACCGATCGATTAGTACTTAGCTTGACCACAGTTAAGAGCCACAATAACGTAGAATATTCAACACGGTAGTGTCCATCTAGTGTGTGAAATATTATGTTTTGTTACTAAAAGACTGTGGCAATCAAGTAATGCGCTATTACACATTTATACTGAATTCCATATTAACCCGCAACGGCGTCAGATTGCTAGATATATCGCTGCAACCGCATTAAATCATACCAAAACAGCCAAACAATAGTAAGAGCTTTCCGTTTACACAAGGCATTAAAGCAGAGTGGTTGCTACTTAACATACTATTTAACATCAGCAATTGGAACACAATGATCATTGTATTTGTTGTCATAGTTCACAAAATAGTACAATAGTCAGCGGTTTCGATATGAGCTGTGTCCCCCCTTATTTGTGATTTGGCCACTCGTCTGCTTACCATTCCACGAGTTCGTAAAGGACTTCATAACGAGCCCTTTTAGAGTGAAACAATTTCTTAATTGCGTTTCCCTTAGCTTTTAGCTGATCTATACTTTTCCTTCTCTTCATATGGCCTCCTTCTTCAAGTCAGCCAACCAAAGTACGTAACACGTGCTATGACGTTTACGTTGCTTGTGAATGTGGTGGGTGGAGCCTACCCAGAGCTCTAAGATAACGCGGCCAACCATTTTGGTCAGGGAAACCTTAATGCACAGACTACTGATGGCCAAACGAGACTTTGTGAAGCATTCTGCCTTTTTGGAAGGACCATTGTTTTGAAAATTTGTTTACTACTCAAAGTTACATTCATAGAGAGCATGATGGGTGATATCTGCTACCACAGTAATTCTTCTGAAGCCTTACAAGTGACGCTGGCGCGTCTTGCTTGCGCACTTTGGGTATTATCCTACTGTAAAAATCACTCAGAGCTCAAATCGATCTTACATGTTGTTTTTTCTACTTTCTTTATAAGGTCCTTGTCCTTGTGTGACTAAGGAATTTTTGTTTAAGAAAATACTTTTTACATAATTGATGGCTTTCAACGACGTCTCATTTTACACCTTCCCCAGCTTTGGAAAAGACCCATTTACTTGTAAAGGAGAAACCGAAGCTCTCTGAACCAATGCGAAGCAATCGTGTTCAAATAATTCAACTTCCAAGCATTTGACACAATTAAATACGACGTCTGAATCTGGCCAATTTCCAACACAGCATTTAGCATGGAACTACAGCAAGGTGTCATAAAACACTTCGAACCTTTAATGCATGACAATAACGGTTCTATGTGCATCTTGAAATTTTTTATTTAAAAAAACAAACTTGATTCTGCCATCATAAAGTACGTTAGGGACCAGAGATATATTGGTCCATACAATATAGCTCAATAGTTTTTAACTAATACTCTTTCAGTGTTAGAGGAATCCAGGAGCTGGAGTCAACATAAGTATGGATCTCTAATTATAAGACAACCAGCAAACGCGACATTGAGCTGCCAACTATATGATTTTACACATAAAAACATATATAAAATCTCTCCTTCACAATATGAACAGCTCACACAAACACATTTAACATTTCATTTATACTACCATATCCTCATGTATACATACATAACTTCTCATTTATACTATTATGAGCTCACACAAACATATAAGCTCTCATTTATACTATGAGTTTATGCATACACATGTAGCCTCTCACATACAGTAGTTATCACTCATTCACACAGATATAGGGTGTCTTGTATGCATGTGTGTGTGAGGTTTTAGTAGTGTGTGTGAATTTCACCAGTTTATATGCAAGATGCTGCTTGTGTGAGAGTTGATTTTATGTGTATGTGTAAGTGATTATAGAGGTTTATGCATGATTTCAGAGGTGTGTGTGACAGTTGAAATTGCATTTTGTCCTGTATGGCCCCTTGTAGTCTTAACCTTCCAGTGGTGAGAACTCCGAGACACAAGGGTGATCAGAGGTCTAACAACTTGATTTTCTTTTCTTCTATTATCTTTCAATATTTATTCAAGGGACAAAGGCTTGGGCTTCAAATAAAAAATGCTAAATGCTGTAAGTCCAGACCTTTACCACATCAAAAATGAGATCTGATGGTTAAGACTTCACTCAGAAGTCCAAATCTACAGTCATCTCTACATCTTGGAAAAAAATCAATACTGTTCTGGAGTGAAAAAAATTGCAACATTACCTATTGCTGCATCTAGGACAATGTGTTCCATAATCAAAGCAAGAAGGTAGGCCATCAAAATATTAACTTTTTTTAACGAGGTAGCATATGTATGATTAGGAGCCCTCCACCATTAGCTGTTGTCTACCTGAATACGTACAGGTGGTATCTAACACCTCCTGCCCAATAAAAATCAACCAGTTTAAAAAAACAACTTTCATACTTTATCATTTAATAAAGACAAATAAAGATGTAAATTGTTTTTTCAAATCCCCTCTGCTGAGAAGGGGAGTCTATTTTCTTAAACTGCAAGGCTGTGAAGTACCACTTTTAGAGTATGATTCACCATACGGTGCGTACAGTGTACAAGTGTGTTCATTCATAATCCAGAGAATTTGAAACCATTAATAGTTTTTATTTATTATCACATCAGTTCTGACATTTTGGTAGGTATTACAGAGTGAGTGAAAGCACTTCAATTGCACGATTACATTCAAACCACTGTAACTGTTGACTTTACTCTGACTACAGAGGTTGCTTTAGATCAAACAATCCTGTTCCACCTTTGACCACTTTCCCCACTACTAGGGAGGCTGAGGGTGACACCAGTCGATCACAAGAACCTGAAAAACAGAAACAACTGTCATTGAACAGTGTTTGATAAAACAACCTAAAACAGATTCAAGTACCCTGAATGTCTTGTGGAGTAAAGTGACCGTTTATATTTACATGCAGAAATGTGTAATTCTACAGCCCAAAGCTGGTATTAGACAATGGAAACAGAAGTGTAACCAAACACCAAAATTCAAACTTTCAGGTTGAAGTCTATGAAAAACTAGGAAAAGTGCAGTTTGTTGACTAATCATCGGGGCTGGGCTACAAAAGCTTAACTGAGCAGGAAAAAAAACATTTGCGGCTTCGTTTAAAAAACCCTTTTCGTCTCCATAGCTAAATTTTACATCAATTATATATGTACAGGAGATGCCTTTTTGGTATCATGACGGGTAAAATTATATTGAGCGTAAATATATTGTTTTGACATTTGATAAGTTTCTTATGCTCTATTGGGAATTAAATATGGGTTCTCTTTCAACATACATTTTGGTATCTCATTCTTCTTATGTGGTGTCCCTGGAAGCACTTCTACATGAAACAAGCTTTGATTGGCAGACAGAAGGTTGACGTCTGCTCCCAAGACGAAGGCTTCCTCCTACTCTATGAGCCTGAGTTATCACTTCAGTTTAACACCTTTTCTAGCTCCCAGAAGCAACTTCTCAGATGGGAAGTGTAGTTTCAAGCTGGCTTAACTGAGCTAACAACACGGTAGGCGAGCGCTAGTCGGTGCTACTCTAGTTTAAGTAGTTGGACTGTCTCCAAACACCAACTGCTGCAACTAGCCTGTATACTAGTAGTTCATCGCTTTGCCTTTTAACCCGAGCTCATGGAGCTATGAAGCCTGAACTTGCCCTCACCATGGAGAAGGTCAAGACGCCAGCCAGAGCCTGCACATGCGGTAACAAAATTGCTGGAGCAGATACTCATGCTGCCTGTGCTGCATGTTTGGGGCTGCAAAATGTCCAGTTAGCATCTCCGGCTAGCTGTGAGGATTGTGCATGCCTCTCCCTGAAAACTCAAAGATGCAGCCTTGTGTGCCAAGCTAGCTTGTCCACAGCAGATCCTGTTCTTGGGATAATCATCCCTTCACTACTGGAGCCAGCTGGGAGCACTCAGGGAGATTCAGTGGGCATAAATAAAGAATTTTCTCAAACTAGATGTAAAGAAGCTGGGAGTATTTACACTACTCACCATTGAGAAACAACTTCTTTCCCCAACCCCCTCTGTCAAAATGACTCAAAACTGATAACACACTCAGAAACCGCATATACATATAATACTATGTAAGTCTGGGATATATGTATATACCTATACATGTATATTGACATGTGAGCGATTTCCATCCATGTCCATGCTGCTGCATCCCTTCCATTGTTACTGGTTGAATGTGTCATTCTGTTCTTTTTGTAAAACATACTGCTTTTTAACTTTTTTCCTTAACATTAAATTATGACTGTCTCTTTTTATATAGATGTGCAAATATTTTCTTTCAGTTAATGAGAGATGGCAATCCAAGTTTTACTATACTTGTATAAGAACAATGTCACAATTATATTAGTGAGCTTCTCAATTGCAAAGCTTTAATACTTGTTTTCTAAGTTTTATCATCATCCTTCCCTCACCCAACATAGTGGCCTGCTTGAGGAATTTGTAGCTCGTCTCAAAGGTCATCTGCTGCAGAGGAGAAGAATTGGACCTAATAGCATTCCGGTTGAGTGGCTTATATACACCTTCAAAACACATGTAGTCTGCTACCAATGACAGATGTCTTGGGTCAACCTCAATACCTAACAAGAAAGAAGATACATAATTACCATCTAAGAGGTTTGTTGAGCTTTGTAGTAAGCTATATGTATGTAAAAGTATGTGTATACCATAGACAGCAAAGACATCTTTGATTTCCTTCTCAATGACTTTCAGAGCAACTTCAATCCCATACGTGTTTGCCATGGCATGAACCTCGTTGCAGTACAGTCTGTTGATGTCCAAGATCTGAAAGAGCAAATAAAAAGCTTGGTTGATTAGCCAAAGGCTATGAAAATATATCATGCAATGAATCACAATATTAAGATCCTTTGTTTTCAAGTTGAAAGAGTCAAAAGTGAATATGTTATGTTCACCTGTCATACAGGGTTTGCCAGAAATAGAAACCGCATCTTGTGAGGTAACTTGTAAAAACCTAATTTTAGATGATCATGCTAATATTGTGAATAATACTCCCTACAATATAATTGAATATGCAACATAAATTAGTAAAAATATTGAAGGGCTCATAAATTTTTTTTTTGTTTAAACAAATTTTATGACTCATCAACAATGTTATAACGAATTACATAAGTTAACAATGAATTATCTTACATGTGACTGTAGGGCTAAAAAACAAGATACAAGTGTTTGTATGTCACAGACAAGTTCTTTTACTGAATGCACAGGAAACAGTCATGCCGATCCTAGGTTATGAGAACTTTGCAAGATTGCTTCATCTTACCTAGGACTGACTTAGGTGAAATATGGCAAAATTTCCTTCTAAGATTACAGATTTGGGGCAGCAAGTGCTCATAAGAAAGCTCGTGGCAGTTTTGAGGGGATTTGTGTTGTGCTACACCACACAGAGTGTCAAGCTAGTGTTTTTAGTTTTCCTTAGTTACATGGCAGGAGCCTCCACGTACAGGACGACCTGTAGGGTGAATGAAACAAGGCAGTTGTATTTTTAAACTGCTATTATAATCCAGCAAATTATAATCCAATTTGTTTTTGTTGCCTGTATCAGATTTTTTTTTGGCTGTCAGCACAGCTCAAATGACAAAATCTGAATTTTGTCACACTAGACCCGAGTCATGTTCATATATGGCATTAAATCAGATATCTATCTGATGTCCTCTAATACAATTTCAGTTTGAGCTGTCAGTTTGCATTTAATCCGTAATGTCACTGTTATGCGATTAATGTCACAATTGTACACTGGCATTTTTATGGATGAAATCAGCTGGTCACGTCACGGTCCTTCACGCCTGACTCTGATCCCTTTTCCACACACGTCTCTGTACAGATGTTGAATCCATCGCTCCACACATGGCCAATGTTTAAAATTTTGCCAGTTTGGTTTCTTCTCATTATAATTAGCATATGAATTTGTCAGCTTCCACTGTACAACAATTTCAGAAAGAAATCCTACAGGATCATGCTGATGCACCTTTATTTACTTCCGTAGACTTCATGTACTGTTTGATATCACTTCATCTTATTGCACCTGCCAGTCACTTCAAAACAGAAGTCTGTTTAAAATAAACTCTAATATAAGGCACATTTACAATACTAATGTAACAGCCATAAGAAAAAAAGGATCTTGGAAAAAATAAGAATTGAACATTAACACCTGCGTTGTGAATGCAGTCTAAATCTGAAAGTCCTGACTACAAGGTTGAGAATCTGAATCGCATATGGTAAGCAAAGCTGTTTAAAGTGCTCACGTATGCGTGTGCTTTTGAATATTGTGGCCAAAAATCAAGGCTTGACATAAAATTTGTCAAGACTGACAGATTTTGGTTTGACAGTCATTTAAGTTTTTTTTTTTTAAATTCTTACCAGGAATAAATAAATGAAATCAATCATTTCACTGAGCTTTAAAAAACCCCCCCCCCAAAAAAAACCCACAATCAGAGTAAAGAAAAGTGTCAACAGAAAAAGAACAGTTCTCCTGTCAAATACTTCTATAAGTACATTGACCATCTTGATTATGCTCTTAAAACCAATGTTAAAATGTAAAACCAAAACTTTAAACTTTTTAAAACCTTCTTTGGAAACAGTCCTGCTTACGTACATCACAATACTTGAACATTTCATAGACGTTGATGCCCTCTGTATTAAGAACCATCTCCTTTTCTCCAGACTTTGTGGTCTCACTCAGAAGGCATCGTGCCAGGCCTTTGGTTTCCATGACAACTGCATTCTGGGCCAAAGTTGAGAGGACTGAGGTCAGGTCAAAGTGTACCTTGCTCACTGGCAATGCCAGTTCAACCTGTAGAAAGAATAATGGGATGGTGAGTGAACGTCAGCCTCAACCTTTCTTGATGCTGATGTGCTGGAGGACATTTGTGCTGAAACTTGTCCTGTTTTAAATAATTTAATGCTTCAACCTTCTGCATAAACTATTATGGCAACAAGAGAATGACTTTGCTCATTTCACTGTGCATAAACTAACTAATTAGGGTTCCCGGGGAGAAACTTCACCTCCAAATAATAGGAAGATTGTAGATGATTACCCGGACCTTTGTGGTGGAACTCGTAGAGTTGAACCTCTATTTACTGGTCAAGTGAACATCTCATTTTATTTTATCTTCTCTGGCTTAGTCATCTCTAGTTTTAATGTCCACACTAACATGCAATATATTTAAGTTGCTCCACAGCAATAGTTGTTTGTAAATAGCAACAAAGCATTAATTTCAGATTGTTTTACAGGAGTTGTGCTCTAAGGGAAAAATAAAATAAGCCAAATATAGGACTGTGTTACAATAACAGATTTTGCATTTATACAGCTCAAGTGGACTTTTTTGGATAGACTAGCGAGGAATGTCGAGAAGGAGCAACACACTTATGCAGACCTAATTTCTCATTTTAACCTACACCTTAATCTAAAAGGAGATGCAAAAGACACAGGACTATAAACTTGCTAGAAAGTACTTTAAAGAAAGGACAGAGATATTTTAAGTTTGAGTTTCTGATGGAAAAAATTACCCTCATGTTTCATATTAACATCATTAGGTAACTGGACAAGTCCAAATTGTTCCAGCATATATGGGAGAAGTATCTGCTACATGAAACAGTAACTCATTTTGGTCCAACAAATACCACAAAAAGCATTAATACAATCTGAAGCCTGAATCCAAAAAGCTTATAATTTACATTGCATTATCTAACACATAAAAATTAATTCAACTGAGTTACTTTTTTTTTTTTGAAAAGTTACATTTTAAAAACAAATGAAGAAACAGAGAGAAAACTTGCCTCACACCATAGTTCCTGTTGCTGATCAAAGGAATATCTCTCTATGGCCGGGTTTAACTCCAGAACTGAATTGACCCTCATCTGGATCAATGAGATCTGTTCCGCCACTTTATTTGTTACTTTCTCCTCCCTCTCCATTCCCACTTCTGAAGACTCTGCTTGAGACTCCTCCTCAGCATTTGTCTCATTGTTGTCTTCAGACTCTGCCTCCCCCAAATCTTCTTTATCTTCAACTCCTTCCTCTTCCTCACTTTCATAGTCAACCTTCAGCACAAAAACAGATGAGAATAATTTGCATGGGTAATGAAGAAAAAACAAAATAGTATGATGAAGATGAACTGTACATATACAACAATTCCAATGAGAAAATGCCTAAACACATGCAGGATAAGAAAAGGTTTCAGGCAGATCAAAACAAAAATGGGATCATTTAAAAATGTAAGGAAAAGAACAAAGGTAAACAAATGAAGTTGTGGTTTTGTGTTTATCTATTGCTACAGTTCCCACATACTGTTCTGCACCTTAATATGATACCATTTTATTTAATACATACTCATCCATCCAACAATTGCTGGATGGATGAGTATGTATCACCACTTACACAAAATACATCAGTGATATATGTGGTATGCATACCAATACTCCTTTATGTTGAAGGTGTTTGGCCAGGGCCAATGAACTGAACATCTAAAATAGGTTCAGTTCAGAAACTAGGTCAGCATTTTCATCACCTGCCCTCAACCAAAGAGACCTCTTTTCCTCCTTTCACCCTTTTCTGTCACACCTCAACTATCTCATTTCCCATGTCGGTCATGGATCTCGGGCCTTTTCTATAACTGTCTCTAACCATATCCGGAGAAGTTTGTGACCCCTCTGCTGCCCCCTCCTGTCTGTCTTTAGGAGTCTGACTGAAGATGCAGCTGGAAAGACCAAACCTAAACATGGCTGCATATCCGCATGGTGTGTCTGTCTATATATATATATATATATATA
>JAOWBL010004442.1:0-11123 GCA_028564865.1 Zenarchopterus dispar | reverse complement strand
TAGGGGATCATTGGATTGTTGGGATTTTCCTTGTAACACTGTTTTATCTTTACCCTACAGTGTGAAACGCCTCGAGGTGACTTTTGTTCTGAATTGGCGCTATATAAATAAAACTGAATTGAATTGGATAAAAGAATTTGAGGGAGTACAATTAGTTTGGGCTAAAGATTTGTGTAGTTTTCCCTTTTTGTAGATAGTGGTTTAGTCGGAGCTTAATTTTATGAAAGACTTGTGAATATAAGTAGTGAAGGATCCAAGGGGGAAAAAAGGACAATAAATCATCTGCTTGAGATGTTAAAATGTTCTCTGTGTTGGCATGTCTGTTCTCTACTGAATCACTTGAGACTCACTACCTTACATATATATCAAATAAATAAATATTCAATAAAGAAAATCCAAATGATTGGACATGTCTTTATGTTTCTGGGAAGAGAGTAAGTTCAGTCCGGACACCGGTGGTTCCAGTTCAAGGGGCATACGCCAGCCCACGACTGACTTACCCTAGTAAAACAAAAGGATTTCTTTATATCCTTTTGTACTTTGTCCTGGTACTGACTTGAGTCTGAAGTTTCAGTCATGCCGGTCTTGAAAGTGTGTTTGAAATGTCTGAAATTCAGTATTCTGAGATCTGTAGACACCGTCTTGTTGGAACTAGTATTCTTTACAGGATCAGTTCTAATGCAGAATATTGTTTCATGGATCCTGGTTCTGATTAAATATGACTTCTGAATAGGGAGGAATGCCCTCATGGAAATCTTCTGGCTGACTGACTTTTTTTCTTTTTTTATTCTTTTTTTTAATTCTTTTTAAGGTCTTACCATCTGATTCCAATTTTCTTTAACAAAACTATACTCTACTGCAAACAAAATAATTTAAATGGAACATTTAGGTGATGATTAGGACATTTTTGAACTTGCCATCTCTGAACACAGATGATGACTTTCACTCATAGGCAGTAATTCCTGGATTATGTTTGGGACATTTACTTTTCTTTGTATTTCAAAGGAAGTAACAGAATGTCCTCATTTTGGTCTGGATGTCCCGTTCACGTCCCCATCAGCTTCTAGCTTTGTTCATGTAGCGAGCGTGGAGCAGGAGCCCCGTCTGAGCTTGCATGTTTTGATCAGGCACTGCTAAATATAGCATCTCCATGGACGGATCCGCTGGTTCCCTTACAAACAGACAGGTGAGCGCCACACAGACCTGGCAGAGCGCTCATCTCACTATTAGAATGTTTCATAACTAAATCCCCCATGACCTAAAAACACAGTCTCTACATTTCTTTTTCTGTTTCTCAGTTGTTCATACTTATGTTTTATTTTTTATCTCAGTTTTTGCTGTCATATTCTTTGTTCTCTTGCTTTTTATTCTCAAATTGTACACTGTGATTGTGTGCTGCAAAAGGACAACAAAGGAAAAAATAAAAGAAGAAACACTTTTGTTGGCAAACATTAAGGCTAAAAGACATCTGGGCAATACTAAACACCATCTTACTGCATACATAGGATGTAAGAAGTTAAGCGGCTCAGACGTTGCTGGAATAATACAGTCTGTGTCAGATGCCGTTTACTGAGGTCATGTGACACTTGGACTAGACACAGAGGGACTTGATTTGATTAGTTTTGTGACTTCTGCAGGTAATTGGCAGCACCAGATCTGAATTTAGGGCGGAAAGTAACTGGCAAAGACCATTTATCCTTTTTTTTCCTTTCTTTTTTTAAAAACAATTCTTTCTTTCACTTCAGCAGTTTTGATGAAGTACTTTTACATAAAATCCATTGTTCCTTCATTCAGCCTACACATTTACCTTTATCTTTACATCTGTACCATTAGCTTTAACTTATCATTGCTACTGTAATGATGAATGATGCAGTTTTACATCAAAGATGTTTTTAAAAGAAAAAATGAATAGGTTTTTGGTTCATTTCTAACTTCAAATAATGAAAGTCATGATGGTTGATGGTCATGACTGGTTCTGCCTCTCATATCTGTCATTGATGGCCTAATGCTGGGTCTGTGTTTCTGTTTTGGATTGCGTTCTAGTGGGAGGACCTGAGATTGGGGATCTCGGTGGGTTTCCAGGTTTGGGTCTTACATCTTATGCTGCACGTGTGCCGGGAGTCTTGTCTGCAGTGACTATGGATGATGTAATGGCTGAGGTAGCTGATGCAAGTCCTTGGTGGCATCCCCAGCATCATATGAACTGCCACAAAGGAGGGAGACATCTGCCTCCGCCCTGTGTCTCTCCTGTTTGTCCTCCTTCTGTAGCAAGATGTAGACTTGGTTTTCACAGTACTCCAGATATGATTTGTTCTTCTGGGTCACCGATTCAGCAGGCCAATGTCACATGACCATCACCACATGGAGGGGAACCTTAAAATTGGTGTGAACATCATGGAAGCAGAGCAGCCAGCACTGCTCCTATATGTCTGGCATTGTGCAGGTAAAGTCCGTGTTTATTATGCTGCAGCTGTCTGTGTGTTGGAGGAAAGCCTCCACCGATGCACCGATTCACCGGCCAGGGACCAGAATTCGCTGACCTGCAGCCTGACTGCTGGTCAACCTGAGTTAGTTCACTGGTCTTTGCCTTATGTATGCACATTCAACATGAACGTGATGATACACACTCAGCAGGAGTAATACGTTAATGTGGAAATGTTTACCAGAGTGAACATATAAATGTGACACTAGGCGAATGTATAAAGAAAATGGATGATTAATCTCGAAGAAAAATGTACAGGCCACATTCTCTGAAAAGTCAGAAATCGTATCAACCAAGAAATTCTCAGTTGGCTCGGCTCTAGTAAGAATATTTTGGTTCTCCTGGTGGAGTTGTCTGCCTGCATTGTTCATATGGCCATTGGGCATGGATGTCTGTGGGAAACGCATTTATGGTGATGTAACGGAGAGCGAGATCTTTTCTGACACAGTTGAAATTCAACGCTAAACCAAACCTCATTTCTATTTGGACGAGTAGCCTCACTGTTTCACTTTGATTTTCATTTCCTCTCTCTTTGTTTCTGTGTGTGTGTGTGGAGGAAATGGGTCTTGTGTGAGTTTCCTCTCTGCTGAAGGACTGATGAGCTGTTTGCTGCAGCAGGATTTGCTTCTGTATTATTTTTCCGTCTTCTCTCGTCATTGTTCTTTCAGATTCACACAGAGGAGACAAAAACTTCCAGTTTGTCATTTAAAAGTCTCTGTTTTTTCTTTCTTTTTTTTTTTTGTTTTGTCTGTTAGGTATCATATAATCCCATGGCGATGAGGCAGTAAAATAAGATGCTTTGTTCTTTTTATCTGCAAAATATATTTTTGGATTGAAATAGTCACAAATGTTTATGTCAAAATGATTAAAGGCAAAATGGTTTTCTGACATAAACTAGCTTTGTGGTGTTGTCATGTGATGGTAGATTTTCTCAGGTGTGTGGTAACTGCATACGTTACGGTTAGGTTTAGTTAACAGAATTATTTTTGAAATCAGAGTTTGATTAAGGCTGTTTTTTAGCTGTTTATTACGTTAGAAACAAATAATTTCCGCCGAGCATCCTCATGTTTTTCTGTCTGAGGCAGACACGTACAAGCACATGATGACTCAGCCCACTCAGCCCATTCTGTCCACTCTGTCCCCACTCTGCTCCCAGTCTCTGTGTGAAACGTGGCCTCTGATGACTCATCTTCTTCCTCATAAACTCACAAACGACAGTTTTCATGTAAGAACAGCTGCTCGCTGAATGAAAGAGAGGATGCAAACTTTATTGATCCCACCATGGAAACTGCAAGTCACAATATTACAAAGTAAATATACTCCATATCATAATGAAAGTAATTTACAAAATAGCAATTATATTTGTTACAATTGCAGTTGTTTCACTGGCTTTGTATTGATTAGACTAGTTTGGAAGGAGTTGAACTGTATTCTTGTGGTGCCTTGAGATGGCATTTGTTGTGATTTGGCGATTTATATAAATAAAGCTGAGCTGAATTGAACATAAATGACATAAATGGAAAATAAAGCTGTTTCTGCAGGTTGTCATGGTTTCCACACAGATGCAAACAATACATCATTAAAAATAAAAATGAAAAGAAAATACCCCATCTTTCTGGGTCCAAACTGCTGGTTATTGATCACATTTCTGTGGCTTCAGCAGCGTGTCCAGAAGAGTTTCACCAGATTTCAGCTGTCACCAGCGTGATGTCACAGTGAGTTGGTTTGAACTTCAGAACTACATTGGAAGATATAGAGCTTCCAGCCTTGAAAGACCAGTTGTTTGTTATTGATTTGGAACTTTGATACAGGTTGGCAAATCACACTTCTATTGATAACTTTTCATCAACGCTGTTTGGAGTGTTCTTTTAGATAAAATTGTAATTTTAATTAACAGTGATGGATAGAAATGTAAGTGATCAGATTTATTGTAGATTAGAAATAAGACAAAACTATTGTAAATGATTAAATTAGCTGCTGTTTGCTTTAAGTCCAATAGCAGCCATGTTTGATTTAAAAGGAGGAGTTTGTGATGTTTTTTCAGCTTTTGTCAGATTTCCAGCTTGGAAAGTGTGAGTCTCAAGTTAAATTTTCCAACAATTAACTCAGTAATTCTACAACGGGGACTCACTTTTACATAACAGTACAACATTTCAGATTTTTATCTGCTTGTTAATGACATATTGACATGTGTAAGTTGTTGTCTCCTTTGGAAAATAATTCACAAATTTGGAGTCTTTCCCCAGAAATCTGTTATTGATTGGGTGTATCAAGTTTTATTATCATTGGCACGTGACTTTGCAACCACCCCAGTGTTTCATGAGTATCATCAGTAGTTTGTGTTTTACTTTCACTTATGTGGGTGGAAACAGCAGAAATTGGTTTTAGAAGATAGGTTTAATTTGGGAAGTTTCAAAGAACTTGGAAGAAAACTTTTCATTTACTTCAGAACATGTCCTTGTATTGGCCAAACATTACATGCTGTTTTTTTTTTTTTTTTAAATGGTGCCGCCAAGAGGCCTATCAAGTTGAGTCTGATCGTGTTCCTGCATACAAGGTTTAGCGTCTATCATGTTGAGTTTTTGATTGGGCAGAAAAAAACACCAGTTTCAGTAATTGCAGCCCTAAAAACATGAAGCAAATCAACCAGTAATGGTGCAGCAGATGGCATGACAAACATCCATGCTTATTGTAATGGTGTATGGAGATGATGACTGCAGTTGTGTAGGTCTGTTATAGAGCTCTTCTACACTCATATAAATGGTAGCAGTGCAACAACTAGTTGACGTTGTTGACAAAAATCAAGAAAAAAAATAGTTGAAAACAAATTTTATTGTTGACTATTGTCAGCAAAAATATTTCTACAGAGTGAGGCATCTCCCTCTTTCCTATCTCTGCTGAGAGCTCCACATGATCAATAGAGTACAGCTCCAGGTAAACAATATGAGAGTGGCCGATGCAACACCATGGCAACTGAAGACATCAAATGTCTTGGACCATTTCACCTTAAACTTAAAAAGAAATATCCTGTTTTTAATTAGCACATCATTTGAACAACCTCATGGAAAACTGAAAAGCTGAGAGCTAAATAAGATTCATAATCCAATTAGTTGACTAATGGTTTAAATTGTTGCTGACTAATCGATGATCAGAATAGTCATTAGTGGCAGCCCTAAGGAATGGCCTGGGTGACTTCCTGAAGCTTTTTTATGACAGTGAAGGCGGGCGGGTCTGTGTGAGACTGAGCTCTACTGTCTGGGTTGATTGGATCAGATGATCACCAGTTTGTTTGACTCGTGTGTGAACTGAACCCAGCCAGGAGACATGCTGCCAGTGTGGCATAAAGTGATGATGTAACAGCAGGTGTGTTACCAGGAGAGGCAGGTGTGTTACACAATCTGCTGAGCTCGCTGTGATGTCAGGGTTCTCTCCAGGAGTTCTTAGTTTGCTTTTCCTTGTGCTCAGTTCTGTTGGGAGCAATCCCTCTACGGGATTGGTGAGTTTTTTATTTCTTTTGTTTTATTTTGAGAGTGTGCACTGTTGGTCTGTGTAGAAGCAGCATCTAAAGGAAAATTAGGAGTTGTGTAAATGTTGGACTCTGGAGAAATAAGCAGGATTTTAAACTTATAAACAGCTGAAAGAGATGTCATCTTAAGATCAGAACACCCAGAATGCATGTTTAACATCAGATGGAAACAGACTTCATAATCAAAGTCACCCCCTTCCCAAAGTGAACATTTGGGTTTTTTGCTCTTTGAAATACAAGTAGCGAAATGAGAAAACTGAAATAAAGTAATTTTTTAGGGTAATATTTCTAAAGGCTTTACATTGAAGCTTTTGGTTTTCAACAGCAACATGCGGTGAAATTGTAGCTTTTAACAGAGTAAAGTAGTTAAATGTAATGTAGCCAAGGCACTGCAGGTCTGCAACTGCTTAATCCACAAACAAAAAACAAGCAAACATCTGGTAAAACATCATAGCACACAGTACTCGTCCGGCCACAACATCAAAAACAGTGAGTGGACTCATTTTACTTTACTATAACTCGCTTATAACCTGCACCGTTTGAAAGGTATCAACAATCAAAAGCACAAGTAGGCTACACACAAAGTTATGAAGGACAAGGTCAGTTACATTAAAGCCCGGAATAATGAAACCTTATCTATTTGTTCATTAAGAGGATGGAGAGGTCGGTTTTGTCACTGGTGACAAGTGTGGGCCGGACCCACCGGCATTCAGGTGTGGTAATCTGAGCGATCCGACCTGGACTACAAAGGTACAACTCCAGCCAGGTCCTATTCACCCTAAAGTAGGTCAGTGAAACGTCACAAAGATCTGAATCTGTCATTTGAAGATGCTCCACGAGGCCTCTGTAAAGGTTTTAATCAAGGTGATTTTGATTTGTTGGCAAATACAAGTCCGTGGTGAGTTTGGTATCCTCTGTAGTTACAACATTTAGTCACACACATGTACTGCCAAGTGGAAATGATATCTTTTTTTTCAGTTTCTACTTGCGCATCTTTCTTGGAGCAGTAACCCTGTCATTTCTGGGCTCTCGTTTATGTTGAATTGAAGGTTTCTTTCTGTTTGTGCAAACAAACTCCAATTTTGACAGTCATTCATGTCTTCATCTGCTACTGCTCTTTAGTTTGCTGTCATTTTCCCAGAGAAATTTCCTGGTTAAGTGATAAGTATTGTGAGCTGGTTTTTGAACACTTCAGGTGAGCTGGACTGTGACTGCTGAAAAAAACCCTCCTTGTTGGCATGTTTCAGGGCGGCCCATGCAACAAGCAGGCTCATGATTCAGTCTACCCCAAACATGGAAAGTAGGAGCTGAAGACCCCTGATGTTTGTGCTTTATGCAAAGTAATATCAGCTCTCAGTCTTTGGAAACATGTGAAAACGTCTTGTTCATAGTGTGTAGCTCTCAAAGGAGCAACCAGACACTTAGTCCTTCTTTCCTGATATCAAGTAGCACACACCTCCACATGTGGAGTTTTTTTTTTTTTAAAGAGAATAATCACATGAATTTACGTGTAATAAACCTTTATGTAACAGTCCAGCTTCTCTGTGCCCAGGCGTTCACTGTCTCAGTGTTTGTGTCATAGTCGTCAGCTGTCAGGACGTAGTTTAGATGGAAATGAGATCACCCCCAACGCTCTGAGCTCTTCTGACCCATCTGTTGGACACAGCACCACAGCCAATGAGCTGTTAGTGTTTTCTCACTAATTCGCTCACCTCTCCTCAGAGCGTTTCTCCTTCTTCACAGAAATGCTGGAGGAGATGGTGAAGTAAATATGGACAGTTGGAGGCTGAAGTGATGACTCCAGATTTGTCCTGCTGCACATGTCCACTCTGCAAAGGCATCTTGTAGTTAAACCTGGATCAGTTGCCAGTTTTTTATTGATTGTAAGAAATCATGAGAGAACAAGGGAGTCTTGTATCATTCTGGCGCATACACTGCAGAATGACTGAGACATCCATTCCTGCAGAGCAGCTGTTTAAATCTGCTCATGATGGGCCACTAATCAGAGCTGTTTCCTGATCAGCTGATGACATCATAGCTGACGGTTTATGGTGTATGTGGATGTTATTTATCACACTTAAAGAAGATTGTGTTTGTGATTAGTCCAAAGGTCCAGTTCAGTTTTCTTGTAGAGGACCAGTTCACAATGAAAGTCATGTCCACAGGAACAAAGTTCAGCACAGTCCAGTTATATTCTAATTGTGTTTAAATAAGTTCAATTCACTTAATAGTTTAGATTTAAAGTTCCTGTAAAAGCCAAGTTATTAAAAACCAAACAAAAAACCAAACAAACCCATTGATGACATCAGCTCTTTGCTTCAGTGCTGTCACTCATCCTGAGAAATGTGAAGCAAAAGTGGAGAGGAAAAAACATATTTGAGGATTAAATTTTAACAGTGGGGCTGTCTAATGAGATATGCATTTTTAATCACAAGGTCACTTTCCATCTCCCTTAAAATCAGGGCTGAAAGGGGTCTCTGAGAACCTCATCTAACTGGATTACAAGAAGAATCGTTGAAGTAAATTGTTGGCGTTGAGATTAGTTGGTTAACTTGACTGTGTTATCTTTGTTTGACCTGGAAGATTATTAGTGTTGCACAAGTCTTCTGATGATAAGAAAGTGTATTTGATTAGCTGCAGATATTCAGAGTATTCTTAGCAGAACATAACAGACCTCATGAATCATTTAGTTGCTGTTTATGAATTCCTCTTGGCTCGGGAGGATGTTTTTATTTTAACACACCAAGATGCAGGATGTGTTCTGCCTGAAAACGAAGTTCTCTGTGTTCTTCTGCAGATGTGTTGTCGGTGGCAGCACCTGGTCCCCTCTGCTACAGCAAGGACATTTCATTTCTGTCTCATTATACTCCTTCATGTTTTAACCATCATGTTACTTGGCAACAGCGCTGTAGCAGAAATCTCTGCACCCACTGATTTTTACTAAAACATTGTGCCCGTAATATATCTCTTTATGGCATTGTTGGATCTTGTTTTACCTGGTTATTCCCACAGAAGCTAAATGTACCAGTCACAACATGTAAGGTAGAACATTTTCTGGCTCTGACGAGTTTATAAAGCAGTAGTGATGAAGGCTGCTGAAGTATGTTACCAGTTACTTGATCATTTTACAAGACCTTTCTGTTGTCTTTTATGTAAGCTTTTAAAAAGGGCAAATTACTTGATCAATCAGTGAAAAAAATCAATAGATGAGAGGAGTAGAACAGTCAATATTTCTTGAAATTGTGGAAATTAGAATTATGAATAGAAAAAATAGGAAAAACTCGCATATGTCGCTCACAACTTTTTTTAACACCTGCAGGGTGTAAAAAGGGATGTGTGAGGTGATTTTTATTGTATTTATTGAGCCAGCAGGTAAGCTGCCAGTGAGTGTGATCAGCTGTAAAACTGACTGTAAAACAACCAATGTTACACAAACTGCTGAAGGTAATAGCCAGATCTGCACAGCCTCCCTACAAGAACAGGGACCAGTCCTCATAAATGCTCATATACACCTACACAGGTTCAGGATGTGAACGGACGAACCAGCAAGTACAGAAAGAAAGGATTTGTTTAATTTATAAAAACATCCTGGTCACATTTGTCATGACTCCTAAAAAGAAGAAAATCAGTCGCTGTAGTTTGGTATCGCTATGGGAACCACGCTGAACATGAGCCAGAAAAAAGAAAACAGAAGTGTGAGGGGCTCAGAAAGAACCTTGTAGATGAGCCTCGTCATCATGTGACTACATCTGCAGATGTTGTTCATAAGTAGAAGGTCTGTGGTACTCTAACCAACCTCCAAGGATGTGGCTGTAAGAGGAAATCAACCCCAGCTTTCATTTTCAACTGATGCAAACAAGACTAGTGGAAACTGGAATTAGGATTGGGAAAAGATACATAGAAGATGTGTAGGATTAGGAAATATATGTGTTGTATACAATTTTGTGCCACGGACCGGTTTAATGTCAGACAATATTTTCACGGACCGGCCTTTAAGGTGTGGTGGATAAATAAAACAAAATAATATAATATGACCAACATAAAAACTGGTATTTTCTAAATATAATAATAATCATGAATCCACTGTGTATGCAACTTTATCAGTAGAATTGATATATTTAATGCAGAATGCTTGGTCTCCAAGTGATGAAGCAGTTTTAGAGGTTTCATTGCCTCATTGGAGAGCCATTCGAGCTTGGTGCGGGGGAATCACGTGTTGCAATAAATCAATATTATCAGTAAGTCTCTTGGTATTGTCTGTTGAATGCAGCTTTCTTTTTCTTAGTGGTCATAGACTCTTCTTCTGTCTCCTTACTGGGGCTTTTCACCTTTGCAAATAAACCCTAGCCCAAAGACATTTGTTTTTTACTTATTTTGTTAGCTTGTGGGTTTAATGTTAGTGTTAATGTCTCATGTGACCGAGACAAGCATCTTGACGTGCATCAAGAGTGAGTCATAGATGGGTGTAACGGAGAGAATTTGGTCATTTTTGAAAATAAAACGTTCAGATTTAGGTAATAAAGAAAACTGAAATAATGTCAGTTATTTATTCTTCCTGTGTGGCCCGGTACCAAATGACCCATGGACCAGTACTGGTCCACAGCCCGGGGTTTGGGGAGTGCTGAAATAAACTATATAGCTGGTGCCAGAAAACCTCAACAACACAGGTACAACTACATTTGAAAGTCTATCTAAACAGTCCTCTTCAAAAAGCTCTCTAAAAACCCTGTTATACAACAATTAAATTAGTCCTGGTAGGGCTTTCTAAAGAGAGAGTTTCCACTGCCTGAATCTAAACAGATGCCCTCTAAACATGGGAGATTCTGTCTGACAGATTTTATGTATACATCTAATGTAATTCCACTCATGTTGCCTTCTGTTCTGATACCGAAAGTATTCAAATACACACTGTATTTTAGCTGCTGGGAGAAACTCATTTTAAACTTGATATGTTGCTTTTGAGCAGGAATCTCAATGAGAGGCCTGGCTAGGAAAGGGTTAATGGTGACACATTATCTTGTGTGTGTGAAAGAGAGAGGAAACTGTGTGTGTGTGTGTGTGTGTGTGTGTGTGTGTGTGTGTGTGTGTGTGTGTGTGTGTGTGTGTGTGTGTGTG
>JAOWBL010004441.1:0-11126 GCA_028564865.1 Zenarchopterus dispar | reverse complement strand
AGATAGATAGATAGATAGATAGATAGATAGATAGATAGATAGATAGATAGACAGATAGATAGATAGATAGATAGATATGTACACACAAACTACAAACTTAATGAAACCTGTTCATTGTCAGCATACAGAATGGAACTTTTTGAACAGCTACAGTCTGTCAGACGAGCACGTGACTTACTGCTGTTTGTGGTTCAGCTCTGCCTCCTTGTTCACCAGGTCCTGCTTGAGGTTAGCCAGCATCTCCACAGAGACGTCCACCTGCCGGGAAAGCTCAGAGGCCTTGTCCTCCAGTTCTTGTTTCTCCTGGCTCAGCCGCTCACTTTCCAGCTTGGCCCGCTCCAGTTCAGAACTCTTTCTCTCCAGCTCCGCCTGAAGACGGCCTACACGCGCCGCTATTTTCTGCTCCACCTACAAGATGAGAAGAGCTTGAGCCGCCTGATGTTCTGAGATAAACATCATGCGGCAAACTAAAGCAAGAATGGCAGCAGATTTCTTGACATTATTCCTCGGAAAATAAACGAATCCTCCTTTTATGATTACATGCACCCAAACAAAACCCACTCTGTGCAGCATTAATACTTATGACCACATGGGTGAAGCTCATCACAAGGAACTCCATGTGGCTGGCATAAAAAATAAAGTGCACCTCATGTAGTTTCACATGACGTGCTTGATCATCTCCACTCGTTGTCAGTGGTGCTTTTGTCAACACAGCAGCTCAAAAAGCCACCTTCTGGTCAGATGTGGTATTGCTGCCTAGAGTGGCTTTAAATGATGCTCTGTAGCCAACAGTTATTAACTATTAATACATGTTAGAGATGCACAGACTTACTTTAAGATTGAATATTTGCAATTAAAGATGCCAAAACTATAGAAAAAGAAACATCCATACTATTCAACCCTTTATGCAAGTTAAAAACAACAATTCTTTTTTTCTGAACAGAATAAATCAAGAGCGTCTCATACAACAGTAAAAATGGAAATGTTTGAATTTGAATTAATATTCCAACATCCAATCAGTGAATTAGTCAGTATCAGCACCTGATAGTGATACTCGATGTCTCATCTCTATTAACTGCTAACAGCTAAGTTAAATACAGCACGGCAGGGGTCGCACAAACCAAAGCTGACTGATTATTTCTATCTGATTATTTCTATTGCTTCATTTTAGCATGTGGGAGATCGTACCTGTGATGAGTTGTGGCACTCTGTATTTTGGGGCCAGGTATGTTTACCTGTGTGCTACATTAATACCCTGCACACCTGCCTTTCTAAAGCAATACTGGCTGAAGCTGCAGAAGGAGCTGGAAAGGAAGGAGGAGTTACAAACAATGGCAGGATCTCAGATTATGGTCTCATTTAAATTGCAAAGTAAAGACAGCAGATCTGAGGTCAGTACAATAAAACCAGGTGAAACAGGGTTCACTAAAAGGTAGAAAGCACGTCTGAGGTAGTGCTGCTTGATTATGGGGGATAAAAAAATCAGAATCATGATTATTTAGGTCAACCTTAACATCATGACTATTCAAAAAACATAATCCAATGACTTTTGAAGCACACTGCATTTATTAAAAACCATAAAGAACAAAAAATATTTAATAATACTTTTCTTTTGACTGACAAATAAAACGCTCTGATATAGTGTGATTTCTTCTGGGTTTTTTTTTTGGTTTATACTAACTTTGGTCAGGAAAAAAATCAATAATTAAAATGACAGAGATGCTAAGCTTCTCACAGACAACATGATGTTGGCTGACTTGTCGAACTGGACCGAAGGTAACTGGTCACATTTTCTGCTTTTTTGGTTCTGATGAGTTCATTCATTTTCAAACTGCTGCTGAGCTCAGGGTTCTCAAAGCATACGAAGAGTGTCAAGAAGAGCGCTGTTGATAGTTTAATGTCCAACCTAAAGACAAAGGGGGGTAAGTGTTCCCCTTGATTTAATCTGGACAGTGTAATCACCTCCCCTGTGTGCAAGTATAATACGAGGTCTTGACAACCTGAGTCATGCCATTAATCACCTCTCATTGCTAAAGTTGATTCTGCTGACAAAGCTGATCCTACTCACCTCCTCTGACAGTTTCTCCAGCCTCTCGTCCAGCTCCAGCCGTTCAAACGCCCGCGCCTTCAGCCTGGCCAAGCCCTCCTCGTAGGCTGCTTCCACAGCGCTCGCTGCCACATTAGCTGCCACGGCGACAGCTGTGCTGGGGTTTCCATGCGGACCTGGGTCTGCGGATGTCATTGCTTTCTTCGCAAAAATCTCCCCCAAGGGGAACTCCACATTAGGGATGTACCTGGCTGCAGAGTTGGAGTTGGCTGGAGTCAGACTCAAGTCGTCCGCACAAGGAAGCTCACGGCAGGGAAAGTGGCGCTCCTTCAAAGCCGAGGGCCGGAGGGGCTCGAAAGGGTCGTTGTTGTTGGCGGGGGTGAGGAGAGCGCCCTCAGCGACTAGGGGCAGCAGAGCAGCGGCGTCGCACACACTGTTGGATTTGGAGAGGACGTAGAGAGTCTCGTACGTGTGGTTGTACTCCAGGTGGGCTCGTAAGGACGACAGGCTTCGGAAGCGCTTGTGCTCCCCGCAGCGAGGACAGCGGTATGGCAGGTCCAGAGAGGCCATTCCGTGCAGTAACTGCAGGAGAAGAAGGGGCGCTCACGCAGCGCAATGGCGGCGCCAGTATGAGGGCACGGGGGCAGATCCTGTCATGGTGAGAACAGGGCGACTGGGGAGGTCAGCAGGAGGAAGAGCTTTCCCATGTGAAACCGAGGAGCTGGGTCAGTTACATGACTGCACAGAGCTGCAACAGTCAACAGGTGCCTCTACTTCATCTGCCATGGTTCCTCAGCCTGAAGACCTGAAGAGAGGAAGAAAAACAAACAAACAAAAAAACCCAAGTCAGAGTTGATGGTTCCCTCATGGATTCATATTGGTAGCTACTGGAAACCATGGGACTGGACCATAATATTCCAACACATTCACTCATTAGGCCAACATCTCACTTTTAAGTTTTGCTATCTGGATATTTGATGTCTTTTTGTTCATTTGTTTGTTTTTTCTCCTGCACATAGCCAAACTACATTCTCCATCATTTTATAGTTGTCAATGCAACCAACTGGCCCAACGACTTAAAGGCCTTTCAGACACACTGCGATTACACCAGTACACCAGTGAAAAAATCGTGTCAACAGCCTCAGTTGCTATGCAACTAAATAGCTTTCCAGGAAGTGATTAGTCAATACCAGCTTGGTTTTTCTGAGTCGTGGATTCATGTGATATCCTTCTGTTTGTCAACAAAAATAGTTGTGGATTCAGATGTATTGATCAGATTGGTCTGGAGGGGGAGATGAGGTGAAGAAAAGAAGACGACTGTATGTATATCTGCTAATATCCTCAAACATAAACTTAAGTCGAGAGAGTTCAAGCTCGTCCAGGAACTGCAGGTGCACACTGATCATTTTCATTTTCAGGCGTACTTCTGGCTGAGTTTGACAGCCTGATGGAGAGAAAAACTCCAGATAACACCTGAACATTTCAAAGGAACATTTAATTTAAAAAATAGAAAAAAATACTTTTACTACTTTCTACCACTTTTAAGCCCCACCGCTGGAGATTTATTTCCAAATGAAAGCTTTTCTCTTTCTATCACAGTTTGTCTTCATACTTGCATTGTACGGCCCAGGAAAGCGTTACATTGCCAAGACCAGTTGTCCTACATTGTCTTTGTGCTCTCTAAGATTACACACAGGCATGAAGGGATTTCAGAGTACAGCAAAGCACCCACTGTGTCCTGTCTGATATTCCCATTAGGCTCAAAATATTTATATAATGGTATTCGGATCAGCCCCAGTAAGATGGTAATCAGATTTCACAACATAGAACCCTGTCAGGTGACTAAATTACCTTTTAATAATATGCAAAAAAGTCAGAACTATACAAGAAAATACACCATTTTCATAAAGCATCATGAATGGATTATTAAAAAAAGATGCATATGCAAATAAGGAAAATGCTGAAGCATCAAATTCCGATTATAATCATACATCAGTTTTCTTCGCAACTTCTTGTAAAAGCCCATCTTTCTGTATTTACTACCTTGGTTCCAGTAGAGACCACAGTCTCTTCTATCATTCAGCAATAATGATTCGAACTTTAATGGTCAAGAAACACGAGACCTTCCAAAAAGGGTTAAAAAGCGAACGTCCGTCCTTGAAGTCCGACATACTCAGAGGAAGAGTCTGAGAGAGTCTGGAAATGGAAGTGGATCCATTAGCGAGAGTGCTTGTTAGTGCCAGCGTCATTTTCCAGTCTTAAGCCTACGAGGTCAGACTGGATAACGTTAAGTCCTTTACAAAAAGATTTGATCACCCACACAGCCTCTTCAAGCGGCTCTCGCTTTTGAAGTTCTTTGTAAATCTTAAATGTTGTCTTATGTTTCAAACAATGCTACTGTACTGAAGAATATGACGAAACAAACTAGGGGAATCAAGATGCATTTTACTAATACTCTGACCAGAAAAATGCATTTGCATTTTTAAAAAAAACTGCAATCAACCAAAATACCTTAATGGTACTTTTGACATTTGTCATTTCCATTTGCTTCTCAGACTCTGAGGGTTGTGTGACATGCCTGAACATTGCTTAAAAAAAAAATCCAATTACCTAGAACTTGAAAGCCTTTGTAAAATAAGGATTATTATCTATTGATTACCCTACATCAGATTTTCTTGTTTTACTGCATTTTTGTTCTAAATCGCATCAGTCTCAGACACCATCGCACAGACAAATAAAGTGAGCTTTCGCCTCTGAGTAGATGAGCCTTTTAGCATAATAGGCTACGAAATAATCTCTGCAACAGCGTATACAACCATCAGGATATTCCTTAGGTCAAGTTTCCCAACTGATAATAAAAATTTAATGAGCATCAGAGCAAGCAAACAAAAGTTACAAACACTGACTGACTTATCTATTTACAACAACTATATAACACATATGTATGTTGATTAGATAACAGCAAGGGCAGACAGAAAATCCCATTTGATCAATAAGACCTGCACACCAAACACCAGTGGATTATCTGGGAACGGTCGGAGAGGGGAAACGGTGCAAGCTGTTTGTGCTATGATTTGTTCAGAAGACAAACAATAAAAGAAAAGACAAAGGACACGTGTAAAGGAATGGATTCCCACATGTGGATAGCAGAGATTTTCTATGATACAGACAGAACTTAAAGTGAGTAAAAATCTTCTGAAAGTGTAGCTGCCTGCTGTGTTGTGGTAGGATGCATTAAGTGTGTCTCCCGACTGTTTTAGTGGATTTTCGCTTCAGGATTTTCTTCCTCACAGTGACCTCGCTTGATGTTTTGCTCTCTCATTGGCTGGAGGTCAAATGTCATCCTCTGACAGCTCAATGACAAGTCTTTGAGTCATTCACACATAATGATCAAGTGTCTGATTGTGACTGCCTACCAATTTACTGTTGACCCACTGATGAACTCTGCAAACAGCAAATTGAGCCTGAAAGCGTTATAAGTAGTTTCATTGCCAATGTAGCGTTTGTTCCTATGTGATTTTTAAAAAATTAAAACCATATTACATGTTGTACAAGTAATACACTTCATTTTAAATCCACATAATTCATTATTTCTTTATATATGTCAAGTCATGTTGTCATGGCCATTTTCAACAGTGATATCACGTTTTCCTAAATTTGTGCAGTCTTACTTTATATATAATTTTTTGCAACTTAGTATATGATGCATGCACTTTAAAAGTAATTTTAAAATGAATCGAGACAACCAATCAATTCGGTGTTAGCTGATACTAATTAAATAAAAATCATTTATTTCAGATCACCACCTGAATAATTGGTGGATATATAAATTAAATGGCTTCTTTCCGTTTTTCCCTTCTGGGCATCACCACAGCGGACTGTTGCATTCTCCGCATAAATTTGGCTTAGTTTTTTCCAGACCTACCAGCTGGAAGACAGTCAATTTCACCCAGAACCATGGCCACCATTAGTGCATCTCCAAAATAAAAACCCAAAACTCCTGTTCTTTTGTTTCCTTTTTTTTTTCTTTTTGTTTTGTCTCTGCAAAATTCTTATTCCAAGTTGGCTTCTCTCCCCTTACAGGAGCCCATCCACAATCTCTTCTTTGGGATTTCAAAATTATTGCAAGGGCTTGATTATGTTTTGGTTCTGCCATGATTCTCATCCTCCCTGATGATGTTCAACACCTGCTCGCCTCACCCTGTAGCCTACAATAGTTCAGCAGGTATAGTCATCATATAAAGCAAATATCAAATATCCCTTCCAGCAGGCAGCTTGGCTAATAAAAAGAAAAGAGAAAAAAAAAGCACCACTTCCCAGAACTTGGGCTGTTTTGCCATGCCGTTTCTGCCAATTATTGAAGCCCACGTGGCCTGCATCTCAACTGCTGCCCGTGTAGTTACAGATTGTGCAGTCTGTATCTAAAAATGGGTCATTTATCCTCCAACAACTGAAAGGCAATTCAAGAGTGGCACTTGGACCGGAGCGGACTCGGTTTCTCTCTTTCAGAACGTTCTACGGTGGCTATTAATGAAGGAAACAGCAAGCGTTGGGGGTGTAATGATAAATTACAGATGCAGACCATACTTCACAGAGAGCTCACAAACTGGAAATCCCCAGAAGTCACAGAGGCTGTTATTAAAGGTCTGGCCAGGCTGCATCAAAAGAGTTAACTGGCAAGTCATGCCCACTCATTAAACAAGGAAGATTTTACAGACCCAGTCACTAGACTGCAGACAGCAAGCATTCCCTTAAAAGTACTCGGTGAGGTTTTCAAACAGGCAGGAAATGGAAGAAGAAAGGCTCCCTGGTAGCCGTCCTGAGTGTGGAGCTCAGCTGAAACATTCCTAAGGACAGCACAATGCAGAAATAGCAGGCACAGCTAAGAACAGACAGGAAGACAGATAGAGACACAGAGATAGATATGATAATAAATTGTCGTCTGCAAAGCAGCCACTCCACAGTTCCACTGCTTATCGCATTTCTCCATCGGAAATTATGCATCTGCTCTTCTGTGTATTCCCTGACTATTCGAGCTCTTCTTCTCCCACAGAAGTACAATTCAGGTTGTTCTTTGCCACAAGTCAAAGCCAAACTGTCTAAGCCACAGGCTCCGGCGACCAATCAAACGAGCGGGCGAATCCCCATCTCTGACAATTACAGTCTCAATAACACATCATTAAAACCGCCAATCAAAATGAGAAAATCAATGTAGCAAAAAAAATACAGAAACAAATGCACCAAAGACGTGTCAGATTGGACAACCACTCGAAGTCCGCAGCACAAGCCAATGATCATTTTGTGTGTGAGAAGAAATGATCAGTGATTTTAATCCAGTCCACTTTTTTTTTCTCATTTTGGTTTTATAAAATGAAGCAGAAGCAAAAGGATCCCCGGAGAACAAATGTTCATTCTCATTCCTGCGCTGATCAGATGCTCATTTGTAACGACGTCAACGCCACGTTTGTGCTGAAGCACTATTCTGGGATGCAAACAAACACAAAATGGCTCTGTATAACAACCCCACAAAGCAGCCACCTGGTGCTGAGGCAAGACATCACTCTGAGTGTAAAGTATCAGTATCACAGAACAAAGTTTTTTTTTTTTTACTATGATGTTCATCCAGATCCAGTCATAGACAAGAACTGGTCAGGATCTAAATACTATTACTGGCATGGGCAACATTTACAATTTGTGACACAACTTCAGAAATCTAACTAAAACTGGTGGATTTATTTCTTTTTTTTCTGGGGTTATCCTGCTCTGTGACAATTTCATACAAACCTGTGGCTGGAAAACATTTTAAAATGTTCTTATCAATCAAACCAGTGCCAGCTGCGAAATGGTCAAAATGGCATTAAAATCAGTCATGTGGAGACATTTAAAGACCAACAGGAAGCATTTAGTTCTGCAGCAAGGTCGCCGGTGACACTGATGGTATCAGCGCTGCAATAAATGACTCTTTATCCGTTACCAGTTACCTCGAGTCAGACGGTGTCCATGAGCGGCAGCGACTCCAGACTCCTTAATCCTTTTTTTTTTTTTGTTACACCAAAAGAAAGTTTCTGAAGCTAAGAGTCAAAGATGAATAAATTCACACAGAATAAAGTAAAAGGTGAAAATCCTGATTGTGACAGACAGGAACTGTTTTGACAATCTTACACCAGGACCTGATGTCTTCTTTTTTCTTTTTATGACAAATCCTTAAAAAATGCAAAGTCCAGACAATCTTTAGATCACCTCCATTTGTTTTATGTTCATGAACACTAATCATTTACCATTTTGGAATTTGTGACTGAACTGTTAGATCCAAACATATTTTGCATTTTCTACGTATGCAATGACACGTGCCTGTTTCAAAATCGTCGTTATATATGCAAATTCATTTTGCAAATCCATCCAATGTGGTGTTAGAGAAAAAAAAACAAATTCCTACACACTTAGGGTTTGTAAGGTGAGCATGTTCTGCACAAAATTCAAATGTTGTTACATAATTGACACCAAACTGCAGGTCTCGATGATAGAAAAAATAACTGCTGCCAAGAGAAGCAGTTTTTAAAGTGGCCCACCACTGTCACTGATTGAACCTGAGAAACAACACAGCTGCATCCCAAACTAATGAACTAATAATAAGAGGACTAATAATACCGAGTCATATTTAAGCAAGTGCGCACTGCAGCACTTTCAAATCTGCAGTACGGTAATTACTTTATTCTAATATTCTCTCCTCCTGAAACTGGATCCACAGCCTCAACCTCATCCTCCTCATAAACTGAATTTTTGGTATTTGTTGGTTTAGCTGTTGCTCGATGCCTGTTTACATGTTTGTCAGACAACAGGAGAGAATTATGGGTAGACGCATGAGGCCCAAACATATAATGAGGATTTACTGGTAATGTCTTCACCTCCAAACTCTAACAGATCCACCACATCATCGGGGAGCCCAGGAACCTCAGTTCTGAATGGGCCACGGTCCTCCATGCCTCTTTCATGTAGGCAACAGACCAGATCACACCAAAGGTTAGCTGGGCACAAAACTGTCCAGTTTTCTAAAAATTAATGAACAATTTCTGACTCAAAAGTCTTGTCTGAAGTGGTAACAAATATACATCTCACTTCCTACATTGTTTGTTTCTAAGCTGGCCTACAGACACCACTGAAGGCAGAAAGAAGAATATGTGAGCATGACTCACTGCAGTGCTCAAGACAACAGCCTTGATTACCTCTGCAAGCTCAAAAGAGCCCACGGAGGCTAAAAAGCACATTATGTGCTTCTGAGATACAGTTTGAAGCTTTGATTTTCAGCAATAAAGAATCTCATATTGACCAGCCAACACAGAGCTTAAAACTGTCCTGATAGATCTGCAGTTGATGAGCTGATACACCTGAGGAAAAGCCTCAGAGTCTGAAACTGAAAAAGAAGGAAGTGGAGAGGAGTGCACAAGTTTTGAGAGAAGAAGTTGAAGATGAGAACTGAGATCTCAAGCGGGAGAAGGAAGAAGTAGTAAAAGGGGGAAAAAGATATGAAACAACTGGAAGAGCGTTGGAGACAACTTGAGTTCAGAAAAAAAGAAAGTGAGTTTTTCATCAGGAAAATGAAGGAAACCAATCGAGACCTGAAAAGAAAAAGCTTCAGGAAGAGTTCAAAAATTTAGAGAAGTCAGACAGAAATTGGGATGAAAGCTGGAAAATTTTAGAGGTCAAGAAAACAGAATTTGAGCTGTTTATTCCGAAAACATTAAAGCATTATTAAAGCATTAAAGCAAAACCAATAAACAACCCCAGACTCAAAAGAAAAGACTACAAGAAGGATTTGGAAATTTAGAAAAAAAGTTAAGAAAGATTGGGATTAGGGTTGCGAGCTGTATGGAGATCAAAAACGAGAAGCTGTTTATGGCGGAAATGGAGAAAACGGATAAACAACCACAAACTGAGAAGAAGCTGCAGAATAGGTTAAAAAAATCAGAGGACTAGATAAAAATTGAGTGCAGGAACATACATCTTATGAAAAAGATAAAGAAACTAAAAAAAAGGGCCAGTGATTATAAGGTGAAGCTAAAAAAAAACAAGAAGAATAAAGAACTGCAGAATGAAAAGAACTGACGTGGATGAAGATGGAGATCTCAGTGCCTGACTCCAGCTTCCTGAACCTGACATATACACATCACTCTACAAAACACCAAAGCTCTGAGATGGCTTATTATTGGACACAGTTTATATTGTTAAAGTAAGTTTTTGGGAAAGACATTTACATGAACAAACTGAACTTTAATAGATAAAAATAAAAATAAACCAACCTAATGTGATACCTTTAATCCCAGGAACGTATTCAAGCTTCAGTGTGACATAGTTGTGGTCGTCGACTGCAGCTCTGATAACCCTGTTTGTGTCACGTGACATGAATCTAAACATTCAAAGATGCTGCAGACACAGATGACAGATCTGGAAACAGCTGGCTCCCAAGTCAAGTACCCTGTAGTGTTTAATTTGTTAGTTGACTATTAAAAATCAATAATTAATGATTTGACTACCAAATAATTACTTGCGTTGATTCTCTTTAAAAAGAGACTTGAAAAAGTATTAAGGCAGCAAATTTAAAGCTGTTACCAAAGCCTTCTCTACAGATCAATTGTATAATTTGAAGATTAGTAGAGTCTTTCCTTCTGGGTTTTAAATGTTTGATGTATTTCTTGTTTAATAGCTTATTTTCTTTTCTGTTTAATTCAGCCTCTTTTTCTGGCATGTCTGCTGTGAAAATGGCTGTCGGCTTCTCATAAAGTGATTCGCTAAAGCTGACTTTAGCGTTTCTCTTTATGTGAAATTTTTAGTGGCTCGTTTCATTTACCACAAATATTTGTCCGACTGGTTTTGAATCAGTAGTGCTACACTGAAATCTGTGACGTAAAATAATAACCACAACAGTACGAGCACAATAGAACATTGTGTTATCACTGTAACAGATTTGCCCAATCAGAAAGAAACTCGCCGTCCAATCTGGCAATTGCGATGCTAACAATCATGAAAAATCTCATGACATGATGTAATTTCAGGGTTCAGGTTTTACACACACACACACACA
>JAOWBL010004440.1:0-11128 GCA_028564865.1 Zenarchopterus dispar | reverse complement strand
CATGTTGGGTTCTGGTTATGAACAACTGGTTTACTTGGTTGACGAGTAGCAGCCATGTTGGGTTCTGGTTATAAACAGCTGGTTTACTTGGTTGACGAGTAGCAGCCATGTTGGGTTCTGAAGTCCTAGGTATGTGACGTTTCTCTTGACTTTCCGTGTTCAGGTGTCCCAGCTGAAACTTCCAACCTGGAACTCTGAAACTTCACCTTCAGAGTGGAAAAGGAGAGCAGCACAAGGCCCACTGGTGTCTTTCTTAAGTCCCGTCTCTTCTCTGGACTCTTCCACGAGGAAAACCTCACCAGTAACAGATGTGTCCTCCGCCTTCAGAAAACCCCCTCTAATATGAACAATTTAACGTACTTTTAAGCATGCGTTTACTTTTTCTTTCTTCCCTCACGTCCTGCACTGATGTCTCCACGGTAACGGATGCTGCTCTCTTCACCTTCTTTCTCTGAACTTTTCCTTTCGCAACATGACATCAAAATAAGTTAAACAGGAAAATATGAAGGTTTATGAGCGCTATGAACTGCTTTGACGAAGGCTGTAATGTAAGTTCAGCTCTACAGCTTTGAGGATAATCAATTTTCATTTCCAGTGAATCCACACTGGACACTATTACAAATGTAAATTTCAACACAGTTTTGACTCTAAAATTTAGAGATGCTACCCTCTGGAACTTTAAAGTCGTTTCTATATGGGTGCAAACTTGAGTAGTAGTTTGATAAATCTCCGTTCTAGTCGTGTAGTCCTAATTTCAGGGACGTTAATGAAGCAGCACTGGCAGGACTCGGAGAATTCAGCGACTCGCACATCTTGCTTCTTTTCTTCATCTTTAACTGGAAAGGCAGCCCATCAAATGTTTTATACTTCAGCTGACTTGGTATATCAACACAAAAATGGGGAGTTATGTGTTTCCGGGTCACTGAGCGCTGTTAAACTTTAATAACGGGTGTTTAAGTTTCTACCAGAGAGGTACTTCCACGAGAAAAGCATGTTCAATAAAATACTCGACTACCCTTGAGAATAGGAGTCCTAGTTTTTCTGCCGTACACCATACCATGCATTTGTGTGTGATATTTCTCTTTCGTGGAGCTCTTGAACTCCTACGCTGTTTGCCCTCAGCAGGCGTGAGTCAGTAATGGTGTGACTACGTCAGCAGTTTCACTCATGTCACGCAGGACATTCGTGTCAGTCTTCAGTGCATATTTCATTTCACTCACTCTGACTAACTCTTCCACCTCTCTGACTGAAAACGGGCCCTGAATGTGCAGCATTAGACCAAAAACATTCAAGATAGCATGGTGTGGGATCGTTGCAAGTCAATCCTCACCTTCAGTCCCCCTTACCAAGAAATGCATGTCACCATAGCGATGTCCGTAACAGATCAATTTATTGTTAACAATCACTGTTTTGGTATAGCGTACTTCAGCAAATGGAGTAAAAGAAAACACAGATTAAAATTAGGTCTAGCTAACAATCGCAATTAAAAAGAAAATAAATAGAAAATAATCTGATTAAGGTCTAATAATTCCATGTTCATATGAATACATAACATCTACAGTATAAGTTAATAAATCGAAGCTACTGTATAAATACATCACCAGCATGCACAATATTGTATTATGGAGAATAGTGGAGCAGTTATCTTTGACTGAAAAGACAGTTTAATAAGCAAGTGCGTTTTCTTGACCAAGAAGAAACTGAAGACAAAGTAAACCCACAAACCTTAAACCTGCTTGTACAGCTCCCACTTTAACATTGCATGTGCTCTGGTCACAAATGAAAGGTTATTCAGCTCTGTGGTACCAGGTGCCGTTTCAGAGATCCTGCCGATTGTTGGACAGACACCATTAACCCGGAGAATCATTTTAGTCACTTTTTGTTTTAGAAATGTTTGTCAATCTTATTTCGCTATATGGATAAAATTGTTCCCCACGAACATAAGGAGCCAATAGAAGTTGTTACAGCAATGACAATACTGACAATAAGATTTAGGTGTCCAAAAACGGTTAATTTATTTAAGAAAGCACATCAGCACATGAGAGGGACAAGCTGCACTAAGTTTACTTCATGAATTTGCATTTTTAGTTACAGTATGACAGACTGTGTGACTGAGCTGGACACATACAGTACCTGACACAAAGCAAACAAAAACTTTTTTTTCATGTTATCTTCAACCACAGAGACAATCTGCTTTTCACTCAACAATCATGGGTGCGGTGCAACTAAACATGTCGGTACGTCTGAAGTTACGCGATGAAGTTCGACACCTCTACAAGCCCGTGTTGGACTCTGGGAACCCGTCTGCTCTCGGTCTCTCTGTCTGTCTCACTAAGCAAGGCCATGACATTCAAAGATGCGCTAATTTTCTTACTGCTCAGGCATCGAAACTGAAATTCGGAAAGCTTCTCCCCTGACACATTAAGACAAGCTCAGCTTCATTTGCGCGATGGGACCAGTCTCTGCCAGTGTGAAGGTGTTGTTGCCCCCACCTTCATGGTGCGATGAACGGCGTACCTCCTGCTTCTAAAGTCGTGTTTCGGCAAATGCTGCAGAGGCTGTCAAGGAGAGGGTTTCATTCTTTAGTGTTTTTTTTTCCTTTCTTTTTTTTTAAACTGTAGCTTATTTCTCAAACTAAACCTGTCTTCCCTCGTTTTTTTTTTTTTTCACTTTTAATTTGTGGAAAAATAAAGAACAGCAGCCGCATCGGTACCATCGGCTAAACTGGCCGCTGATGTTCCACCGCCCCAACCCCGCCCTCCCATTTTTTTTCTTTTTTAAATTAAGAACATTTGAACTATTATTATTTTGTCATCATTTGTGAGCGCGCGTGTTGTGTTGTTTTGGCAGAATGAGGTTTTGGACTCTTTAGTTGTTGCCCTCTCCTCCCTCGTCGTCCTGCTGGTCGCTCGTCCACAGCGTCAAGTTGTCTCGTAGCAGCTGCATGATGAGAGTGGAGTCTTTGTAGGAGTCCTCGTTGAGGGTGTCCAGCTCGGCGATGGCGTCGTCAAAGGCGGTCTTTGCCAGGTGGCACGCCTGCTCGGGGGCGTTCTGGATCTCGTAGTAGAAGACGGAGTAGTTAAGGGCCAGGCCGAGGCGGATGGGGTGGGTGGGCTGCATGTGCTCCTTGCTGATCTCGTGGGCCTCGCTGTATGACTTCTCTGAGGACTCCACCACCGAGGCTCTCTTCTCCCCTGTGGCCACCTCGGCCAGGTAACGGTAGTAGTCGCCCTTCATCTTCAGGTAGAACACCTTACTCTCATGCTGCGTTTCGTTGCAGTTCTTGATCAGGAAGTTGTCGAGGAGGTTGAGCACGTCCTGGCAGACGGCCTCCAGCTCTTTCTCAATCTTTTCCCGGTAGGCCCGCACCATCTCGATCTTCTTCTCATTGCCGTCGGCCGACGTCTTCTGCTCAATGCTGGAGATGACGCGCCAAGATGAACGCCTCGCCCCAACCACGTTCTTGTAGGCCACAGAGAGGAGGTTCCTCTCTTCGTTGGAGAGTGCTTCATTCAGCTCCGTGACCTAAACAAATGAGGAAGAAAAACATGGAGGTTTTAGTCTTATTTGTCCCGTTTAGAAGTAATGTTTCAAGATATTTAATAGCAGTTGATGTTTTAAACTTGCAACATGTGTGTATAGTCAAAAAAAAAAGAGGTCATGAAAGAAAACACATTTATGTTCTGCCTCAGATACATACACATATATGTACATGAACTCCGCTAAACCCAAGAAAGCAGTCCCTGCATCCAGAGGAATAAGCCACACCCCTAGCATGCTGACATCATCCTCTGAGCTCACTGCTGATTGGCTGTCAGCAACTCTGAAAGCTGGTTTTGTTTTGACAGGCCTGTGTCTGGCTGTGGGATTTAATCCTTTTTACCACACTGGGACTATGCAGCAGGGGCATCTTTACAGACCTTTTAGGAGTATAAAGCCTGTTGTTACCTTCTTTTTTAGAACAGAATTCAGCTCCATGCACATAGCAAAGCGGGTGGGGTGGGGGGGTTACCAATCACGTGGAACAGCGCTTCACAATGGCTTTACTGAGCTGGATAGGTGTAACACAGCCGAGGAGACTGGGCTTCAGTTCTTAATGTAAAAAGAACAAATCTTAAGTGTTCTTCTCTAACTTTAGAGGTACTGCATCTAGTTTTTGTCCATGGTGGTTAAAGACTAACAGTAAAACTTAAATATTTAGAAGAAGTTGTAATATTCTAGCAATGTTGCTGTGATAATGATAACAACTCCTGTAATATGTTTACTAAACTCTGAAAAACTGAGAATAACATATCCAAGGGTCCAGAAACATTAACCTGTAAGGGGTACTTTCTTCACCCATTACCCACATTTTTATATTGAATTTTGTCTCTAGCTCCACACCCAACATCCAGTTTCTAAAATCTCTAGACAAAGATACTTGAGACGCTGATAAACTCAGAAGTAAAACTGTCTTTGCTAGGTAATATTACTCAAAGTGGCTACCAGTGTGATTTTTAGACGTTGCAACAGTACATCTTGTTGCTGTTATGAAGCTTAACAGTTATTGGATTGTTGAGGGCAACTAAAGCTGTGTCTGGTAAAATAATAAATAAATATGACGCCGTCATGCATCTTTAATAGTCCTGTTAGCTGGTCACTAGCTGTTCCCAGCGCCACGTCTGTCTCATACTGTGTCTGTGACACGCTGAGTCAGTGTGGATCTGGCTTTGCTTTTCCAATAAGTTGATTTTCTTTTTTGCAAGGTTTGTTATGGACTTATGGAAGTTAAAGTTAAAAACCATAAGGTCAGCTGGAGCCCTCTGCACACATGAGACCCCTCGGCTGCAGTCTAAGTTAGTATGTTCTGTATGTCAGTGATTTATATTTATGGTCATTTATTTAATTCAGATTGCTACACTTAGCAGGTTACATGAATACCACGACCTGCTTCTGTCAATAGATAAGAAATTAAAGGTTCACTGAATTAAGATCGATAAACCCTTTGGGGACCATAAATGTCTGCACCACCTTTTGGGAGAATTTGAGCAACAGTTGTCAAAATGACACACTAAAAAAGAAAAAACAAAATATTAACCTAATGATCAAAGCACTTTTACCAATTCAGTAGTAAACCAAAACCACTAGAGGTCATGGTGAACTGACTCACCAACTGAAAATATTCTACTGCAGCTTTAAAACCTGAGCGTGCACATGCAGCATCCTGGACGCATGGTGGAGTTTCTGTGTCTTGGTCAAGGACAATGACACAGTGGAAAGCTTAAACCTGCGATGACAGTCGCGGCGCATCAGTCACTTAGAGCCAGCAGCTGACTGATTTGACTCCAAAAAGCGAAGTGGCTGCTAATCCCTGCTCCAGTTGTTGCAACTGTGTGTTCATACAACATTGGACTAATCATGTACTAATGTTCTCTGTGTGTATAAGCCCTCACCTACATCCACACCCATCTATCTCTGTGAGTCTTTGAGCTTAGTGATACACAGCAGTCAATCGAGGTGATATTTAAAACCGTAAAAAGGAGGGAGTGGAGGCCAAAGAGCAGAATGTGATGCAATCTCCAATTTCCATGGCAACTGTGAAATCTACTTTGTGAGCGACTGTATCTCTGTTGGATGACAATGAGCTGCTCATGGCGAGTACATGCCTGATGATGCTAATGGAGATGCAGCACTGTGGGTGAAGGTGGGTGAAACCTCCTCCCTTCAATCAAAGCCTTGCAGGAGAAATCAGGACCTGACCATGGTGAGGGCCTCGTTTCTAAAAGAATAAATTCTGATTTTCTCTGGAAATTCTCAATCATTGCTTAAGAAAATGCCCAAAACACTTTGGAAAACAATGCTGTTCTGCAGCCGAGTTAGGTTCAACTTTATGTGGAAAAAAAACCCCCTAGCTGGATGAGCTGGTGCTAAATCTAGTAGATAAATAAATAGTTCCCTGAGAATGTCCTGCAGACACTGGTGGTGCTTTTTAACATTTATACCAACTAAATTGTGCTTCACCTTCCTCTGCTTGGCTGGCGGATTTCTAGAGGTTTATGTTTGCTCGCGCAGGACTGTTTCAACTCAATATGTTGTAAAAAATTACAACTCTCATAAACGTAACGACCTCTGTACTGGAGTTATGAAGACAAACAATAAAAAGACACCCATTGCATAACATAAATATCCTACTTCAAAGCGTAGGAGAAAATCCCCTCCCGAAATGTAAACTAATAATTGGGAAGTATATAAAATTAGGGCTGGAAAGAGGGGCACTGCTCTCTGTTCTCAGACACTGAGTGTGTGGCCACCCAAAAAAGAAAAAAAAGAAAAGAAAAGAAAAAAGAAAGAAAGAAAAAAACTGAGTGAGTTTGTTTTAACCAAAACAAGTTCTTTTGGCAAGACACCAAACTCCCACTGCACATATAATATGTATATTCTGGTTCGGTTTCTAATGTTGTTCATTTTTACAGTTTACACAATCATGGTAAGCAGGTCATCAAACAACAGGGGCCCAACAAGTATTTTAGCAGGAAAGGGAAAAACTTAATCAGCAACTATGACAGCAAGTTCTGAATACAAACCTTACTTCCTCACCTGAATGCTTGAAGGACTGTCAGATGAAAAACTAAGCGAGTGGTGCTGCTTATTTTCAACTTCCCATCAACCTGGCTCTGCACAAAATCAGCCCGTCCAATTGTTCTGATAAATCTGGCTCCCTCCAAGCCTCTAAAATTTTGTTCCGTGGCATTGGCTCTTCAAAAATTAAAGCATGGGGTGCATCTCAATAAAGATGTGGGCATAAATTTTGATCTAAGATTTTAACTCGGCACCAAAAATAAATGTGACTCACTCGGGTGTAGCCCCGTCCAAGGTGCTGGGGTTCAAGCTACTTTTCACACAGGCTCATCTTTATCTCAGTATTTTACATCAATTTAAGTATTTAGCTCACGTTCTGGAAATTCTGGCTTTAATGAAGCTGCATCTCCATGATGAAGGTCAGAACAGCTAACTAGGTAATTGTCAGATGCACACCTCGAGGCATATCTGGCTCATACGAGGCACACGCATTACAGTAGGCCTATTTATAAGATTACAGTGTTAGAGGCAGGCTCAGGTTTAGCGTCGCTACGTCACAGAGCCCTAATTTCTGACCTGCCCTAAAAATCTTCAACAGAAAATCAATAAAGAAAAACTGATTAACAGTTGTTCATTGATTCATGTACTGAATTTATGTGTCAAGAAACTGGTGTCTCATTATTCAATCGATTTTCCATGAAAATCTATGAATTTGGTTTTATTCTGACTTGTCATTGGCATTTCAAATAGATAAGCATCTGAGCTACAGGGAAAGAGAAAGAGTGGGACAGTGCTGTAAAAACAAAGCCTAAACAGCCCATCTGTCCAAACATGGCTGCCTTTGTTTCAGAAGGCTGCAGGGTGAGCAGAAAGTCCTGACGGAAGCTGCGGTACAAAGATGACAATAGAGCTCTGTCTACCCATAAAGCTCATCAATCGCGCCTGCTCTGTCGTGACTCATCCTTACACAAGGCAGTCAAAGTTACAAACAACTGCATGTTATTACGAACAAAGGCCAAGCAGGATGATCAATAACTTCCTCTATGACAACTCTCTGCATGATCATTTAAATCACAGAAAGTCCTAGAAAGGCCTGTGTGAAGGCTGGGATTGTACTCATGGCACGTCGTCTTATATTTCCTTTTAATATAACACAATCCTTTAACGAAGTCTTGCCATAGTCCCACAGCTCTCTTTTTTCCTCTGCTCCATGCTTCCCCTATGTCTTTTCTAGCTCATTTGCACTCACAGCCCCTTCTCTCCTAACCTGATGTGACAATCCCCCCGCCAATCTTTTTTCAGGGAACGCAGCACAAAGGCGCCGTGGATGGCCTGACGTCACTAGCGGCGTGAATAGCATTAGCCAAATCAGCCACAAAGAGAGCGGTGGTAAGAAGAGGGGGGAGCAAGGCAGCGTATGCATCTCTATGATGATGGTAGCAAGCAGGATTTAAGTAGCTCTTTGTTGCTATGATACCACACTGGATGACAGATTTTCTGTGATTACAACTAATAGCTGGGAGTAAAGATGAGATACTAAAAAGGTTATGAAATGAAAGGAATGAGAAACTTAAACAGGCCCGACATTAGTTACTAAAAGCTGGGAAATTACTGCTAGTACAAGTTACAGTACAGAGAACATTCAATGCAACCAAAGGTGAAGGTTAAAAAATATCTATTAAATATATCATTCATGGCTTCATGAAAAAAAAAAAGAAAGAATGAAAAACAAGATTGCCTAGTACAAAACTGTGGTGTTCAGCACCCGTGTTTCCTGTTAAAAGGACACGTCTTGATTCACTCATCTGACCAAATACAGTATATTGAACTGTTATCTACAACACTGGTACCACTTAGCCATATTATGTCAAAACAAATAAAAAAGTGATAGATTTTCTTTGAATTATTTGCTTTTAGATCACAATTTGAAGCCATAATAAACTAATGACATCTTAACAAAAACAAGTGCTACCTTTTATTGATTGAATTACTAGTACTCGGTCATAAACTTCTCAAGGAAGCAAAGTGGAATTTTTCATTTCAAGATGTGTAATAAATCTGTCGTCATTCAATTCCAGGGGAATGAAACCCAATAAATAACCCACCTTCATGGCTCCAAACCAAGAGATGTGGTGTGACTAAGAAAAAGTGCCTTGCTGAAAATAAACTGTGAAAGTATCCAATTATTTGTAATCCTGAAAGTTTGACAGCTACATGCATTTTTTAATTCTTAACAAAGATGTGACTCCTGCTTTCTGTCACCATTTGGCCAGGACTGCCAGACTGGTTCTTAAGAATTATTTTCAAAACAAAACAAAACATAAACTTACAAAGGGTCTTTATACATCCACGATGAACGATACTGTGAGAAGACTTAAGGTCACAACACACTAAAGGCAATAAATGGGATAAAACTGCAAAAATTCAGAGGTGAATTTAATTTTTCTAACAAAAAAAAAATTATAAAAATAAATGAATACTTGGTCCATCCAATTCTGAGGAAGAGAGAGGTTTGTGAGTGCCAGTGCTTGGCTGAAACTCAAACTGTACCATGGTCACTTCAAGGCATTCTTGAGGATGTCTGTTGGACAGTTTGAATAACTTTTGCGACAGCAAGCTCCAAGCTCCAGGAAGCAGGGGAATAATTTCAGCGATCTGATTGGCTGGTTGTATGTCTAAGGTAAAACCTTATCTTTTTCTTCATTATTTAAAAGACCTCTTAGTTTATAAACAGCTGTACACAGTACATCTTGGCTCCAGTCACTCATTCAACCACTATGTTGAAAGTCTGTTTATATGGCGTTCTCCAGATTGGTCAGATAAGTTCCTGTTGAAAGCAAAAATTGAAAGAATTATTCTCTATTTGAAAAAAAAAAAGACCACACTATCACCCAGTGCAATGATGTCGTTGAAGTGAAAACCTGCATTGACTTCACATAGGCTCAATTTCTTTTTTTCTGTACAAATACCATTTCTAAAACAATCCTCTTATTTATGCGAGCTTGGGACCAGCACTATGAGAACACTGACAACGGGGGTCTGTGTTCTGCCCAAGGACACTTCAGCACATGTGGGCTGCGGATCAATCTGGAAGATTGCTGGACAAACTACATCAAGCCCCATACGTATTTCCAGTGTATATAGTTCATGTTTTTCAAAGAACATATTGCAGAGAAACATGTTTTTTAATAGGAAATGTGATTATTTTTTTCCTGCTTTGTTATTGTTTATGTACTCAGCATTACAAATGAGCAGACTGTTTTATACCTTTAACTTAATGATAATGTCCTACTTATTTTATACTTAAAGCGCTTAAAAATTAAACAATTTGGTTTTATATTATAAAAGCCTTTTACATTGTATATGTGCACATTTACACCAAAAATGTTTTTGGAAAGGCTAATAATTTGGAACGGTTGGCTTTTTTCACCCAGATAAACCAAATAACAGCAATACTTTCATTGTCTCAAAAACCCGGCCATTTAGGATTTAAAACCTGAACCAGGAATTCAGATAATAAAAAGCTGTTCACTGCTCCACATCGATATGTCAGCAGAATATAGTCAATAGTTGCCATTTTGATGCAAGTCATCAAAAATGGGTCACTTACATGTCCGACAGATACTGTGCATTTCCAACAAGAAGTCATGAAAAGAGAGGCAGTTTCTGATGAGTTGTATCAAAAACTTTTCTTTTTTCCCCGTGCACAAACCATATTTCACCTGGAGATCCTTCTCCAATGATCTACTTCAATCAGATCATGGGATAGACTTCTTGTTAGGGTTGCACAATATCTATTGTAAACTATCCCCCAATATGGGAGGAAAATTGTATCATTTTTTTGGTCCAATAAATAAATGAAACCCTATAAATATCTCTGATAAATAATGAAGGAAATGAATAAAGTCACTTGCTTGTAGGTAGCAGCTTTAATGCTCATTATGTCATCTGCTGTGCCCCATTAGCAGGACCTCAGCATGGCCCCTAGTCTGCCTGACTGGAAATAAGCACTAATAGCACAATACTGGAGCTAACACATCAGTCTTGTTCATTTTTTGGTGGCAAATGATGATAATGCTGCAGTTTTTTTTTCTGCAAAGATTATAACTTTTAGAGAAGACGGCAGGTTTTAACATAACCAGTCTGATATCTCATCTGAAAGGCCGCACAGAAAATAACTGTGTGGAATTGCAGAAGATTTTGTTCCAACCACTTGACTATGTTTGCTACGAACCACCTCATGTGTATCCAAAAGTCAGCTATTGTTTATGAAGTATTGAGGAACCCTACTCACATGAAAAATAAATGATCATTTGAAAAACCAGGACTGTTGTTGGCCTTAGAAGTTTTTCATCACTGTATCTTAATTTTTTATCCCTCTGTGTGAACAAACTGCAGACTATATGAAGATTATATTAAAAATATAAAACGATCAATTAACGTTATTAGCTTAAATTTTCAATTTCATGCAACACTACTTCTTGTATTCCAAAAATGTATACATATAAGGCATATATGTATACAAATATACATATACATATATATATACACATATATGTATGTATGTATG
>JAOWBL010004439.1:0-11128 GCA_028564865.1 Zenarchopterus dispar | reverse complement strand
ACAAACTATTACCAACCCACTTGTGGAGCAGCGAATCCGACTCCATGGTCCCAAAGCAACCCTTGCTGTCAGTGTCATGGATACAACAACAACAAAAGATTCAAGCCAAAGAAGGGAGGAAAATTTAATTCCCAACATCAGATATTTTAATCTGAAAAAAAAAAAATCAGCAAAATTAAGAAGCAAATGTTATGTGAAATTTATTATTTATATATATATAACCATGTATCAGATTAGTAGTAGCTTCTATGAACAGAAAAGTAAGTAGTAGGTTGAAAACAGTATTTTTATGTTTCCTTTTTGTTGTATTTTGACTGAAGCATTTCATAAACATTTCATTTAGACCTCAAAAAGGTCCTATTGTGTTTATTTCAATTTATTCAATTATAATTATTGCGTATGTAAACCTATATTTAACTTTTTTCCCAGTGACAGCTGGGATGTATCCTGCAACCATGAATAGAGTCAATTGGGTTTAGAAAATTGATGGGTGGATATTAAGTAAATGCAAGAGAAAATCTGGGAAATTTAACTTTTACTTGTGAAAATTAAAAATTAATTCTCATTTTAATTTTATGAACTCAACACATCATTTAAACCTGTCAATGATATTATGTAAAAGTTCTGCACTTTCCTGCTGTTTTTTTTTTTACTTTCTGTAAATTCCACTTCACATTGTGTTCCCTTCCCATGCATTCATGTAAACAATCAAACAGAGCTTATTATCTAATGTACAACAACAAGAAACATATCTGAAAGAACTGGTACATGAAAGTGCTTGGACTGAATATATCCTGGAGTAAATCCAAATAGCCAAAGGAAAAACTGGAAAAACAGTTTAAAGCCTCGAGTTTTCTATTTGGCTTCAGCTATGTGGGATTTTTGGATTCAGAAGTGGCTCTCAAACCTTTAAGTCTGAGTTTACAAAAAAACACTTTCATCTTCAAAAATTAATGATTTTATCTTTTCATTATAAACTGATGAAATCAAAGTCCATTTCTTCCCAAACTGATTACACTGATAAGTAGATTCTTTTTTTTTTTATTACAGTCACTTGCAAATCCACAAATGATTACGTCATATTCTCAGTATTAGTAAAAAATTATATGAAAAATTTTTAAAAACAGATCATGTTTGACATGAATATAAAGGACTGAAGATCATCTTGTATTAAGTTGAACTCAACACAGAACAACAAAGAAGACCAAAATGTGCAAAGTAAATCACTTATTGACAAATCAACTTCTGAGTCATAGTTTATTTTATTAATTTTACAATCAGGTTAATAGTGTGATTTTAAATGGATAAGCTAGAAAGGCTTTATCCACTCCTCTGAAGCTGCAATCATATGAGCAACGTAAATACACTCTAAATACATAGTTTTTGACTAAATATGTGAACCCCATAACTTAACAGACTGGAACTGGGGTTTTTTTGTTTTTTTTTAATGACTTCACTTTTATAAACAATATCATAAAAGGGAATGAATGCAGAAAAACAGTTGATTCAAATTGTTTCTACAATTTTATAATCTAGAATTGTATAAACAGAGCGCAGTCTTGGGCTTCAGGATCTTACTGATACACTGTGGCAGGGCAGCATCTGCTAATCTTCCTGTAGATGAACCAATGTTATTTTTTTAAATAACTTTTAAATAAAATTTAAAGGCTCACATAACATCTCTCATTTCTCAAAAGTAACAGTGACTGTGTAAAATGATAATGATCATACTGTTTTGTGCAAGTGTACCAAACATTGACTACACAAATGAGTTTGGAGGGTAAAAAAAGTTTTTAATCAATGTACCTACAACATACGTTTAGTATCATAATAGATAACAGTAAATGTTTTCTTCTCTTGTACAGCACTTTTAGTTAATCCATTTCTGCATCTTTCAGCTCTTGTCCTGTGTGTTTAAAGGACAAACTCTTATTGAAAGATAGTGTATGCCAAGCTCTTCAGTGTGTTTGCAAAAACTCATAAATATAACAAGCAGAGGACTGATAATCACCTTCAACAGGTATCAAAGTGCAGTCAAATGCAAAGATAGATCCCCCTAAGGACAAGTACACACACACACACACATATATACAGGTCTGTTCTTGCTGTTTCATTTGAGCTTTAGGTCTGGTTTTAAGATTACGTTGTCTAATTCAAAAAATATAAAACCTTGCTTTGTCACTCCAGCATGTTTAATTATATCTGGGATCCAGACACAGCCCAGAGGTTGAAAAGTCTGATTACTGGCAGTCACACCAATATTTGGCCTTTGTTCCCTCTCTCCTTCCTGCTGTAACTGTCACTGGTTGTGTTTGACTTTCGAGCGTCACTGGTGATCTCCCGTCCCACGTTCACCGCCTTTTTTTGTTTTGTTTCACTCACTTTCCCCAGACTTCCTTTTGACTCCTCGGTGGGAAAGAAAGAAGAAGAAAAGGTAGCGTGGGGTTAAAACCAAACAAAAAAACGCTGAAAGCATGTGTTGTACTGGAAAGTGCGCCCGCCTGGTGGGCCTGATCCTCCTGCCTACGGCTTTCATCTGCATGCTCGCCAACCTTCTGCTGTTCTTCCCCGACGGGAAGAGACTGGACAGCGACCAGATCTCCCTCCAGGCCTGGCTCATGGGGGGGCTCATCGGAGGAGGCCTCTTTGTGAGTACTTCTTGTGGCTCAATGATTTATAGTTTGTTTGGCTTTTTCAGCCATTAACTTTTCCTTGTGTAAGCTCGTAAAATCAAATTGCTGTCTTTTATGGAGGTTTACTTCATTGCATTCCTGCATTAAAGTTTGATGGACTGTAATTATTTCACTTCTCACACTTTAGATGTCTCTTTTACTGAACCTGCTAAAGGTGTGAGGGTTAAAAAAATAGGATCTGTTAAGCCAATAATAATAATAATAATAATAAAAAGAAAATATGTTATCTACTCTGTTAACAACCAATACACAAGCTGGAGAAATGTGGGCAAATTACTGTCGTAGCCATCTCTAAATGAAATAATAAACTGACTTGCAAGTATCCATGATTAGAAAATAAACTATTCCAGTGATCATAATTCAGAGTAAAATCGTATTATTTTGGTGTATGTATTTGGTTTAGATTTACAAAAACAGGCAACATTTCAGAAATGTCTCTGAATGCTTCGTAGATAAATTACCTTTCAGGTTATAGAAGTGATCAAAAGACATACGACAGCACATTTCAATCAACGCATTAGTATTAAGTACAATTGTTTTTTTAATCGACGTCATCTGTTTTATGGGAATACAGTTTTAAATTTGAGGATTACAGTTTCTTACAGTCGCATTGCTACCTTAATCCGGCCAAGTCATTGCAGCACTTCCCTCACCTCTGCATGTATGTGGCATGTTTCATTATTTTATCGAAGGAGGGAATATCTGATTTATCATACTGTATGAAACTCATAGGGACAAACCACACACTGAGCTGATTCTGTGAGATTTGATTAATAATAATATCGTATTTTGTTAATTCCGTGAGTCATTAATACTTTTTCCAACAAAGGAATCAGATCGACCTTTGAATCTTGCGGAAGTTACTTTTTCGTCATGGTGACGCTCAAGTTTGATCAAATGACCAGGATGTTTGGTTTCTCCCGTCCCCTTCGTCTAACTCTGTGGACGTCAGTTCCCACCAGGAAGTAACAGAGTAAAAGTTATCTTCGAGTTTACAAATATTCTCAAACACCTTATCTGACCCTTAACCATCATAGACGAACGCCAAACAACTCAACATCGATTTCATTCCAACCTTAACTGTGATACAAAGTTCTCACCCTAAAACTACATTTCAGACCTTTCCAGTGGTTTGATCCCAACAAAATCCTAAAATCAAACTGGGATCCCAAGTGCCCTCTGAAACATCAAAACATAAATTGAAATATAGTAGATTTTTTTAATGACTGCAAAAAATGTAAGTATGGTCATTAATATCCACAATAACTTTAGAAATATTTCTTTTGAAAGACATTAAAATTTACATTTTATCACAAACGTCATGTTTTGATAGAGAAGTAAGGTGATGCTTTATCTTTGTGATGTTCCAGATGCTGTGCCCGAGCTGCTCAGCTATCAGAGCTGGGGGCAAAGGTTGCTGTGGACAAGGTTGCTGTGGCAACCGTTGCCGGGTGAGTCATGTCATTTGAAAGATTTACAACAGATGCTATTGTTGGCACTGGACTGATAATGTGGAGCGATAAAAGGCAAAGCCAACCAAGATGGCATATTGACCTTGAAAATTGTAATGTTTAAAGATTACACTCAGTTTAATTTCATATTTCAACACAACTTTTTGCTAAATATGCAGAAGTAAAATTCCTTGTGGGAAATCTCTCCGCTTTTCTTAATTATCAGGGACTATAGTTCAGTAATATAATTGGGATATAATTCAGCCATTAAGTCTGAATAGTCACATCATAACATTTAAAAACCCATTTTCTAGTGTTTGGAAGGTCTATTTTCCCTTTAAACCACTTAAATGTGCACATCAGGTGTGGTACCACATCCATTCAATTCGTCGCATTGAATAAAACTGCTATTTAAAGGGAGGATATTTGTGTTATTGATCGTGCAGTTGATTTTATAATGAAACGTTTAACGGAGATTTTTAAAGGCTTTTTCTTCCACCATTATTTTTTTTGTATGACTCTTTGTTCGAATGTAAGTAATTAAGATAAATGCAAATAAGTGTAGCATTGGCCGCATGTAAATGAGCATCTTAACAAGGAACTAGTTAAAAACATGAAAGCAAACAGAAATTAGGACAAAAATCCCTCATAAGAGAAATCTGTGCTCTCATATCTCTTTCAGATGCTGAACTCTGTCTTTTCCTCTGCCTTTGGTCTTATTGGAGCCATTTACTGCACCGCCGTGGCCTCAGCCGGTTTGGCTGCTGGACCAAAGTGCCAGTTAGCTGATAACAGCTGGGACTATCCCTTTGAGAACTTGGAAACGTGAGTGTTTATCCCACCAACACTTGCTTAATTGTACTTCTGAATTGCATGCAGGGATGGCTTATAAAAGAGATAATCCTGGGACTTTGGAGTTTCAGGTAGACTTTATAAAAAAAAGTTCAGTTTGCTGTTGTTTCTCGTTTCTTTTTTTTTTTTATCTCCATGCTCTTATGAGTTATATTTACCCTCAGTCTTTTTTAGAAGCAGAGCGTCAGCAAAGACATGTAATGTTCATAAAATCCACTAGGTGGCACACTGAACCAACTTTTTAAAAAATCAGTTCATTCAGTCAGATCACCCAATGAAAACTTCAAAAGCTTTATTAATGATGAAACAGACTTGAGTTTTGAATCGTCTAGGCTCTAATCAATCTCCATTTATTAGACCAAGGAAAACAAACGTAAGCACACTCCAAAGAATCGGACCCAGGTGGGAAAAAGATGAACAAGATGGAGCGATCGAAATGAACGATGCAGAGGGGTGACAGCAGATGTAAACACAGAGAATCCTGTCTGAACTAGCTCATCTAGGTCACCTCATTTTGTATATGAACAAAATAACAAGGACTTCAAATGTAGGACAACAATTTCATAAAAGCTTTTTTTTTCAATCTATATCAGAAGACTGAACTGTCTTGAGGTCCCTCTAAAGTGTTACATCAAACCCACCCAAAGTAATAATGTGATTATCACCACTAATGTATTTTTCAAGCTTAGACAAGTCTTAATGAAACACCCGACAGCAAGCCACTGGGAAATTTAAATGATTTTAATACAAATTTAAAGGACTCTTCATTTGTAAGCATAGTGGCAGCTGTTTAATTTTATAGGGAGGGAACCTAGTTTGATAACACAATGCTTTAGAGGATATTAAAATTCGACCTCTCCGTATGGTTCCTCAGTGAACTTCTGTTTCTGCTTTCTTTGTTTCTCTTCTTGTTTTCTGCAGAAATGACAGCCTTAAAAAAACAAGTATTTCAGTGCGATCACAAGACATATCACACTATACACAACCATAAGAAAACAAAATATACTTCTGAAACTGGAGTATTTTCTAACAACTAGTACATGATCGTAGAAAAATTCCTTATTTCATCCGTTTCTTACCAGCTCAGATGAACAAGATGACATATTCCATGACATTTTTAAGGTATAAAACCAAGTCAAAATGCAGAAACACTGCTTGAAAAAGTGTCTGCTGGTCATGAGAATTCAAGGGGGAAGTTGTTTAAATATGTAAACCTAATGCTAAAAAGGGAAGACATCAGCAGTGACCATTACTCTGCAGGTTTACAAGGTCATTTTCAGAGAATTTGTTGTCACAGTGAGAAACAGTGACAAGCATTCTTCACAAATAGAAAATGTGAAGTTTCAAGTGTTCCCAGGACTGGAAGTCCCATCAATTTCACACAACGATTAGGTTGTGCAGTAATCAGAGAAACTAAAGAACCAAGAGCCAGATCTTGAACTCTGCAGGCCACAATAAGCAGGTTCGATGTTAAAGTCGTGCATTGTGACACATGGCAGCAAGGCTTAGATTTGTCAAAGTTGTTTCTCTGCCAACCACAGTCTTCAACATCACTAAACAGACAGGATCACAGTGGAGTTTTTTAGAGTCTTCTGGAGCCTATCCCAGATGTCTTCAGGCACAAAACAGGGGCACACCTAACGGATCTCCATAGACACTCATATTAACTCCTATTTTCGGTTCACCATCAGCAATAAGATACAGTGTGTATTTTGTGATGCTTTTATTTTGTGACTTGTCCAGATCTCAGCCAGATTTAAATGGTAAGGCAAGATCTTTGGCAAGCTTCCCATAAGTACATACCAGGAACCTTGATGAACAAAACAACACTATTAAGAAAAGAGGGCTAAAATTCCTCATCAATGATACAAAAAAGGGACATTCAACAAAAAAATGTTCCTTCAAGTTATGAACTATTAGACCTTGGGGTATTCTCTGTTATTCTGTATCAGCATTTTGACTCAGTAAATATTAACCCTGTGAAATTTATCGATAGACAGACATAAAGATCCTTTTTTCACATGAACGTATCTTCAGTGAGTAGATAAAGCCTTTATAGTTTCTAACTGGCACTCTAACCTAAATATGTGATTTAACTGATTTTGAGACTCATAAAGAAAAAGGTTAAAGCAGTAATGACCTTGGAATATTTTGGTCTTCTTTTCATTAAAGTTTTCGGTAAAGTTGAGGAATCTTGGCTCTTTATGTCAGTTAGGAAAACTTTTCTTTCTTTTTTTTTATATAACACCATATTTAGGATCTTTCAGATTTATGTAAAATAGAATATACGTAGGAAATTTTTTTAGAGCATGGTCATTTTTATGTTCCTTTTATTATTATTACTAACTAATAAAATGTAATCATTTATGAAATTTCCAAGTAGTCCACATAAAAGAAATTCTGTCTGTCAGTGTTATCAGTGTGTAAAATAGTGAACTTTGGCCTTGTTTACTGATCACTTTTTAATAGTATTGGAGCTTGACCTGATGTTGCACCACATTCATCAGCTCATGATCGAAAACTAAAAGTCCGTTTTTAAGCAGTAAAGGAATTCCTCTAAAATTTAGACTTGTAGGTTTAGGTCACTTCTACTTCCAAAAACACAGACTCAGCATATGGCAAACTCGAGGCTTTCTAATGTTTTTAACAGGCTGTGATCAGTAATATCTTGCTTTGTCTCTGCCTGTTCTGATCGACTCTGGCTGGTGTTGCTTACGCTGCTCTGTGTAAGCTTGTTTGATTGTTGGAATGTTTTAATTCTTAAATTTGACCTCCTCTGCATAAAAAATTAGATCTGTGATACACTCAAGAGTAAGATTAAACTTCTTTCAAGAAACAAGAAACCGTATTTCCCAGAATCACAAACTATTTCCTTTCATTCTTCTCCAGTAATTTCCTGATAATGGTGAATGACACTTTTATGCATCTTCCATGTGCTTTCTTTCTGTGGTCCAAACTTTCTTCATTTACCTCCTGACTGACACGTGTTCCCAGGTTTAGTCATTGCATCGATTTTTTTTTTTTTTTTTTCCTATTGCTTCTCACATCATCAATGTGTGTATTCTCCACAGTTCTTACAATGTGCTGTCTTGGTCTTCTTTCTTACAGGAGTGGCAGCTACATTTCTAACCAGACGATATGGTCGATGTGCACGTTCCCTGAAAATGCTGTCATGTGGCACATCGTGCTGTTCTTCATCCTTCTGTTCACCAGCTTGCTGCAGATGGTGCTCTGTGGCATCCAGGTGATCAACGGATGCGTGGGATGCATCTGTGGGGACTGTCGGGAGAGCAAAGATGTAAGTTAACTTCGCCCTGAAACTTCACGTCTGGAACACAACACCTAGAACTTTTGTGAGCCTCGGAGGTCGTGGAAGTTATAAAAGCGAGTAGTCCAGAAAGAGCAGGACCGCCAGTGTGAAGGAACAACCTCTGTACTGGTTTATTGTTTTATTAAGGCTCAGTCAAGCCGCTGGGTTTGTTTTGGACTGCTTTGATTGCATTTATAGATTCCTATCAGATGTGATGCTGATGGAAACAGGAAAGTGAACAAAACAGTAAAAACAGAATTTTTTTTTTTCTGTGCTAGGAAGTAAGTAAAATAACTGCCATGGGACTGCATAGGACTGAATCAGAAAATGGCACATAAACAGTATTCATTTAAAGGCATAGTTCAACATTTTGGGAAACGGGCTTGAAAGTAGGTGCAAGTAAACTACTGGTACTATTTTTGTCCAAACTGAATTAAGAAGATGTAATACATTATTTAGTGAGCTGCAGCAAGTGGGTCATAATGCTTTTCTACTTTTGGAAAGAATCAGACAAATTGTTAACCAAAGTACACTACAAAAAACTCAATTCTAACAATGCAAGAAAAAAGCCTTGTTTCTAGAAGATTTTAAGACTATTTTAGATTATTTAGCTAGTTTTAAGAGTTCTAGTTAAGAAAATGTTTCTTACCCTATGGACAAATCATTTTTCTTTTCTTAAAGTAAGACAATTTTGACTAGATTTATGGAATATTAGTGTTATTTCTAGAAAGGCTGTTTCTGTAATAAAAACACATATCTGTATGGGGCAAAAAAAATATATAACATTTTCATTTGAAGCATTAAATAATTAAAAGTGAAAGGTTAACTACTGCCAAACAGTTGGACCCTGCTATTCATTATTTTGCTGCTACACACAGGCTGGCTGACACTTCAACGAAGCTGACACTGAGCATGTAACAGTTATGACTGAAATCAACCAAATACCAGCAACTATCATGCTTCGATAACAAACATCCACTCTTTTTTTTTTGGTCTGCATATATATTAATGGTAACACCAAATTTTAAACTTTCAAATTAAACTCGTGGATTATTTTAACAAAATTCACTTTAAAACATACTTTGAAACCTAAAACTTTGGAAGTACTGTATTTAAAATGGTCAACGTTAAACATCTCAAGCTAAAATTTAAGAATGCAGTTACTTTGATTTGTACAAAGAAACGCTCAACAGTAGTTATAATCTATATTATCTCAAGTGTGTTTTTCCCAAAATGTCTAAATACTCTCTTAAAATGTGTACAATTTTAGTATGTTACCTGTTTTGTTTCACGTTAGTGAAAAGCTAATGAAGAATAAACAGGAAGCGCTGCATTGACATGTTTCTCTTTGTATACAAATCAAATGAGTAAGCTAACAATTTTACAGAACACTAGAAAAAAGTCGGGAATCAGAAATGTTTACACAAACTATGGAAACACAACATGTATGAAAAGGTTGAAAGTTAATGTTTGTTTCAGCACATGTCTAAATGCAAGATATAAAGACAGTTATCTTTCAACATCCACTGGCCAAGTTTAAAAAAAATATGTAGCCAGTTGGTGCAGTGGTGAGATGTTCGAGAAAAGCACATGCAGTCACGAGTGAACTTCACCTTCTAAGGTCTACATATTAACATGTTGCACACATTTATTAACACCTTGGTCGCTCATCTGCAAGTTCGCTTCATGAAATAAACCTGTGACTTCTGTGCTGTTGCAGGATGAAAGTGGACTGTGAAATTGAAGTCAGTAAACCTGCTGAAACCGGCCTTCACCAGGAAACATCTTCGAGGACATGAGGTTCTGCAAACAAGTTGGCCGAGATTTTATTCTGACACTCTTTGATGCTTCTGTTCCTAGTCTTGATTTTTAAATCATTTTTCAAATGTATTCAAGGTTTACTTTTTAGTTTTTGTCCCATTTAAATTGCACTAGTCTTCTGTGTATTGCCTGAGATGCTTTGACTGAAGTTTTTGCTGAATTAAAATAATCAATTCCTGACAAAGACCCAGTATGAGAAGTGAAAGGATCAAACTCTATCTGTAAATAATTGTATTTGATCAAGGCATACACTGTTCACTGGATAAATGTAACCATACAGTTTTTAAAAAATGTGGATAAATTGAAATAAACCAAGTTTTCTTTTTAAGCAGCTGGCTTGAGGTGTGCATCATTAACAAGATTTTAAAGAGTCTTAAGGTCAGTTTAATTTAAAGGAACCACATACTTCAGTTAGATGTTTCATCAGTAAAACAGTAAGCAAGTAAGCATATAATTCTCTATTATTTTCAAAAAATACACCATCTGAGACATGTTTGTATCAGTAACATTAAATTACTATAACATTTGATTACCCATTTCATAACAAATGGGTAATCAAATAGTATGTTTATACTGAAATGAATATTCCAGTATAAATTCTTTCAACTGCAGAAGCTACTATGTCTTCGGAAGGAGAACCAGGATGCAGATAAAACCGAGTCAGCTGAAACAAACTCTAGATGTTGATGAAAGCGAAACATCTGCCAACCAGCCAGGGAGGCAGGTTGGCACGGTAACAAAACCCAAAGGCAAATCAGAGATTGAGATCAAACAAGCTTTATGACACTGTTCTTCTGATACTGCAGGTCGGTGTTGCTCTTTATACATCACGTATGTTGGTCGACTTACACTATGATGAATGTCGATGCATCTCTCCTTTTTCTTATTTTACTATCTTTATCTCTTTTTTGAATGTCTAAGTTCTAAATTTAGCACTCAGATAATACCTATGCTGAGATATTATATCTATCTGTCTGTCTATATCTATCTATCTATCTATC
>JAOWBL010004438.1:0-11130 GCA_028564865.1 Zenarchopterus dispar | reverse complement strand
GGCTGGGATAGGCTCCAGCAGACCCCTGTGACCCAGAAATGGAACAACGGGTTTAGAAAATGGATGGATGGATGGATGGATGTTACTCCCTGTTTATGCTTTGTCATAAACATAATTTTGCACCAGAGGCTATGAAGTATACATTATAGTTGGAGATGGTAAATAAATTCATTTATATTGTGCTTTTCCTCCCTTTCTACCACTCCAAGCGTTTTGGAGTATAAGCCATATTCATCCATTCACACGATCATTCCTGCAGCCCTTTTGTCCAATATACACATGGATGAAATATTGTGTTCAGTAGTTTGTGCACAAACACTTCAGATGTGGAGTGGAGAATCTGGGTATCACATGACTGACCTTCTGATTGGTGGATGACCACGCTGCCTCCTGATCTCCACCCATCATCATGCACTAATTTATCATCATGATGCATGACAGGGCAACCATGCTCAGATATATCAGATTCTTTAGTCAGGTTTTAGGCAGATTCACATAAAGTACACAGTGGCACAGATCTGAAGTGGAACTCCCACATAGACACTGTCCTTAAGAAGCTGCAGAGGCTGTACTTGCTGAACGAGCTCAGGAAGGTTAACTTGCCCCGGGATCACCTTCCACTCTGCCATCATCCAGTCTGTCAGGTTTTTTCCATTCCTGTCTGGTTTGGATCGGCTAGCAAACAGGACAGGTACAAACTCCAACAGACAGTGTGGTTCTTTATTTATTTATTTATTTTGACCCAAACAACCCATCACAGACGGTTTCTTCCCTCTGGTCGTCACTCTGCTGAACTTTCAGTAGTTGCAGAGAGTCTGGTATTTGTTTATTTTAATATTTGTGAATGTTGGTTCTGTCTTGTGTGTGGTGTACATATTTTTTTGATTTGCTTTAGCTTTTGTTTTATTTATTTATTTTTATTGTTTATGTAATCATGAGAGACAGAGTTTGCTGAGTCGAATTCCTCATTTGTTTGTGCAAACCTGGCGAAACTGATTCAGATTCTGCTTTGACTCCACATGATTGTCAGTTGGCAGCTTCCTGTGCTGTTCAGACTACATGACTTGAGTCTCGCAACCAGGAATATAGCAGGCTTTGAATTCCGATGGGAATTTAACAACCTACCAAAGAACCAGTGGACAAGAGACATTGATATACGGCCAGAAATTAGTTTCCTGATATCTGTGCGTTTTTCATTCCAGGAATATTTCACAAAGCAAAGCTTGAAGTCATATAAAAATTTGGGTAACTGGTTGAATCTACAATGGCAGATTATGACTGTGATATAGCCCTCCCTCGAAGTATCAATAATTTCAACAAGAACATATTTGGAGCAAAGTATAAAGGATAGGCCACTTTTTGTTAAAATGTAATTTGCAGAATGCTTTTCATGATGTAATGTTGTCATGAAGAAGTAATCCAACTTTCATCAACAAAACAGACCGTTTTTTTTTTTCTTTTTTTAAAAGGAGCTGCTTAACAATGCATTTATGTCATGGTTTATTAAAATATAGATGTTCAACTGAAATCCTGGACTCAACAATTTGCAAGTAAATCCATCATTTTTGGGCATAGATTTCAGTCTTGCTGCAACTCCAGTCAGTCCTTCAACATGTCTCCTTTTGTTTTTGTTTTTTTTTTTAAGATTTTTGTGGTTTTCCACCAGTTTTTTGTGTCATTGATCGGCTGTGTTTTTGTCACTTGGTGAGCATAACCCAAGTACCATGACATCTGTGACAATGTTGCATGCATTCTCTCTCTATTTGAACACAAATGAAAGGATAACGCATCAGTTTGGTTAAAACAAACACAATATTTTCCCATTCTGATCTGTAACCCTGGATGTTCACTCTGTCAGTCATGTCACGATTACCTTTTAATTTCCTCCTTTACTTTGACAACTTGTACTCATTTTCAGTTTCTGTAAGTACCAAAGTTTCTCTCTGTGTGGTTCCCTTGTCTGTCCTCTCAGAGGATGGAAGGTGGTGAAAGGTGCTGATTGCTGTCGAGGGCCTCTTGATGCTCTCTGGCCTATTTATTCTGGCCTACTTCTGACTGCAAAAGCCAGAGACGGTTGCAGGATCAATCCACTGATTCCACAGTCTGATGACAAAATAGAAATAACGCATTTTCTAGCTGTCAAAATAAATTTTGCTATTGTTTTGTGTGTTTGAGTGCAGCAGCTGTTTTTTTCTTTTTTTTTAAGCACACCTAGACTGCAAGTAAAAAGATTATGCACATGTGTATATATTTTCTTGCTGTTTTGAAATGCAAAGGAAACAAAAAGCATCAACAGAAGTCTGGCAGCTGACTAAAGGACAAAGTAAAAGATCCAGATGATTTGAGGTTCTGCTTAGCCATAAAACACTCATGTCACACATTGTAAACGTCTCAGCCAAGCCCAAGCGCTGGTTATGTATTTTTTATCACAGTATTTGCTCTGCAGAGAAACTGCTCTGTAATCACCCCCCACTCTGCTCTTTTCTCTCACTGTTACTTGTCATGTTCAACCACCGTCACCTCCCCTCCCCATCCCCCTTATTCCTTCACCATGTGATTAAAACAAACCCTTGGTGTACACCCTCCTCCCATATTGTTTGATCCCATGGCAACTTGTGAGGCATGCTGGGATTGATGGTTATTTTTGGTCTCGTCGATGAGCTCTGCAGGCCTCAGATAGGAAATACTCTGATAGCAAAGCAATGCTTTGCTGTAATCGCTGGGTTTTAATGATTTAGTGTCTGTTATGTGTCATGTGTTTGGTACTAACACCTAGAAGTTCCACGTCCCAAAGTGTGACCTTTCTGTTTGAGCCTACAGAATAAAATTTGTTGCGCTTTTATCTTAGTAAAATATAATCTGAATTAAAGACAACATATGTTCTTGGATGATATAATGGATAAGGAAAATAAATTACTGAGGCGGATTTCTAGTCTTGGCAGTTTTGTTTTGCTATTCTCACAAATTTGATGTATTCACTGAATTTGCTTCTGTGCGTGGGTTTTCACTCATGACTCAGCCCGTCTGGAGTTCGTTGCCTGGATGAAGGCCCTTCGGCAGGGACTGTTGTCGGATGTCACGGTTGTCTTGCTACCAGCCAGGACGCCCTGCTGGCACGCCACGTGGGTCAAGGCGGGCGACAGGGTGGAGCGGGTAGTGAGCCAAAGACAACATACCAGAGGTTAAAAATGAATCAGTGGCAGATGTAGAGAGAATGATGCAACCTTTCTCCAAGACCACCTGAGCAGAAACCTGAAGATCTGAGGATAGAATGTCTTTTTTTATTTATTTTTTTTATTTTGGAGAAGCAGAGGATCCAGGTTGGCTTAACTGTCTTGTCCAATCTCTTCTGTTATAATCCCAATTCTGCTTTTGCTTGCTGAAAAAAGGATTCAAAAGCCAGTAGTGGAGGGTTTTTGTTGTCACAAAAGAAGAGGCAGTCTGAGGATTACCAGCCAGAGCTAAATGGAGGATGAAACCGGTTCTGGTCAGCTTCTTCCATGTTTACACAGCAGACCCCTAAATCTTATGACCAGTTCTTTTATTAAACAAGTGGTGTTGGACTAGTGCAGGACAATTATTCAAAATAAAACAAAACTGACATTCAGAACTTAGAATGACCATAATCTTGTCTGTCAGTACTGCCCCCTCTGTGTGTGTTCACTTAAAAACATACCACACAACACCACCTCATCTGTCAACAACATGGAGGATGAGTTAAGACAGATATTGCTGAAGGACTTGCTCATTAATTGTAATTGAGGTCAAAAGTTTAATTAAACACAGTATTGATTTTGAGATCATATCACCCACCAATATGTTGAAGGTTACTTCTAGGCTCGAAGCTGTGATGGTCCATGAGCTGCATGTAGTCTCTAGTTATTTATACAGGATTTCAGCTGTGAAACCATAGTTTTTCAACATGGGAGCCTGAAGATAGTGGTGTGTCATCCATTACATAAAATGTTATATCTGTTTATATAAGATTTGTGTCATGAGCTAATAAAATAATAGCTGCACGTAATCAGTTGCTAGGTAAGAAGCAGCGTGCTCTTTAAGACAAACAAAGCAAGGCAGGGCTGCACCCCGGTCAGCTCATCCGTCCATTACAGGGCCATGTAGAGATGAACAACCACCACACCAAGGACGTTTAGCATCACTGAAGCAAAATAAACTGGATATACTGTAACAGGATGGAAACCTTGACAGAGGACCAGGTGGACAATTTCAAACTGCAATGTTTGATTAATTATTAGTTGTTGTTTTTTTCTCCATTTCCATCCAGCGGTTAATGCAGATGTTAGCAATGTGCTTAAATTCAATACAAGCCATATTTGTGGAGTGTAACACACACAAAAAAGATGTTGTGTAACTAATTACTTTGGTGCAGGGCAGATTAATATAACTCCCTGTAGTTGGCGGTTATTTGCAGGTCTTTTTTAACATCCCTGACATCTCATATTATTGTTAGACATGAGTTACAACAGCAACCAGAACAAGATCTCTCTGCTCATGTTTGCCTCTGCTCTCTTTATCTTCCTGCACCGCCGTTTCATTCTCTCCCTCCCTCTCTGGCTCGCTTTAGGTTAAATCTCCATCTATTTATAGAGTGCAGCAGCAGCAGCAGAGCTGAATTGTGGGTTAGTATGTTGAGAGGGAGGAGGGGCCATTTCTGCTGTGTTGAGCATCATATCTTCCACATATTAATGTATTTTAAAATTTTTTAAAAAATCCAGGAAAAATAATCAGAACTTATTGCTTTTTTTTAATAAACTGAACTGATGAAATGTTTGACTGAAATACATTCATGTTTATGCCGCCTAATCGGTTCATATACACAGAAGCCAACTGTAGGTGTCAAATGGCTCTTTGACATGAGTTAATAGTTGATGTTGACAGAAGGAAAAGGGCGGGTGGAGCTGAATCCAGATCAGCAGGCGATGTGGTGTTATTAACACATAAACATTAACACCCAACATATACGCCCTGCCTGACTGAAAAAAGGGTAGCAGCAAATGGGAGCCTCCCATTGGAAAAGCTCTACAGTGATTTATATGTAACAGTTGGCAACAACTTATGTAACTTTAACTGATGAAGCGAGGAGCTTCTCATTCCTTAAGCAACCATGTCAAGACACATTTTGTGGTCATGGAAAATATTTTGTTTCAGAAGGAGACGGTTTTTCATTTTTAAAATTTTTATAGGTAAAATTTTTATTTTAAAAAAATTGGAAAAAATAAGAATGATTTACGATTTTCTGTTGTAATTTCAGAAACACAATTGGAATGGTCAGTCAACTCTTGCAACAATGTGGGATCTGAAACAAATGGTGCATCCCTAACATGCTCCCTGAGGCATTGATCATGCACTGATGTTTATGTAGTGTTGTGTGGTGTGTGTAGATGAGTGTATGATGTTTTATTGTAATGTTGGATGTAAGCCCTGATTTGTGCAGGAGCTGAAACCATGAGAGCTGAAGATGCATATTAGGCAATGATGTTGACCTCTAACACAAGTTCAGCAACAACTTGAGCTGAATCAAGTTGGTATTGGTGTGTTAGGTCAGTGTCATGCAGCAGACCTCCTCCAGTGCATTAGATTAATTCCCCAGCTCATCAAGAACCATATAGCCGTCAAGCGATTCACCCCTTCTCTCCCCTTCCATCCCCCTAACGGATACCAGTTGGGGGGAGGGAAGGGGCGCCACCTTTCCACCATCTTGGCCCCTCCTCCCAAGATGGTGGAAAGGTGAATTAGCCTAGGATACACAGAGGGCACAGGCAGCACCCCCAAGAGGACAAAGGCAGAAAGGAGGAACCAGATCCACGGGGGCAGGGGTCTAAAGCTGCTCCACAACGACCCCCAGCATTCGGGATCACCCCATCTCATGGTGATCTGGCCAGGGATTCCCCAGGAGACCAGGTGTCAGGTCAGCAGATGCCACCCAAGCATACCTGCCGCACTCTCCCACCACAGCATACCACCAGCACCACCAGGTCCCAGGGATGACCCATTCCACTACCGCCTAACAGGAGCCGAGCCCCCAACTGTAGCAGGCAAGAGGGGATGGTGGAGAGAAAGGAGGAAGGAAATAATCAAGGAGGCCTAGGGCCACCACAACCGCCCCGGATGTCACTGTGTAAGAGTGATCTTATCTAGTGGCGTGCATTAAAAGAGGCATGGCAAGAGCTCAGCCCAGGGGGGGGCAAGGACAAGGTGGTGGCGTAGTCTCCCAACCCCAAATTCCTCAGTCCAGTGGCCCTGACAGGAGCACAGGCACAGACATCGAGGGTGTTATTTTCCTTGGTGACTAGGTGCAGTTACATGCATTGCTTCCTCCTACGTGCTTGGCTTTTGGAGAAATTCTGTTTTAGCTTATTTGCGTGAAGGATGGGGAAATACCATCAAGTCACAGGCTCCAAATTCAGATACATGTGATCATGCATGTTTGTGTCAGATGTGAAAAAATGCACTTGGAACTGTCCACTCTGATTGGATCTGTCAGGATAGATGTTACCAGGCTTAAATTGATCAAATTTTAACCCCCAAATCTTTTTTTTTTTTATAAGTGTCTGTCCACCACAGATGATGCCCGTGTAATTGTGGATTAGTATAAATGTGTCTTGTGTGGTTATTATTTAAGCAGCTGATCTGAACCAAATCATCTTTCCTTCCTCAGCAGTGCAGTCAGTTCATCCTAGAGAGCCAGTGCCTGGAAAGTTACTGTTGACATTAGGCTTTAACCGAATCACTCATTATTCCCCATAATCCTGCCACTCTCTGCACAGCAGCTCCATGGTGCTTTGAAGAAACGCTTTTACCGAGCCAAACCTGACATGTTTTTTTTTTTTTTCTAAATCTGTGGCTTTTCCATTGTTCTGGATGCTTTGCTTTACATAACTCTGAATAGTTTCCTGTGTGGCTGTAATTGTTCTCATTCTTCTCCTTTTTAAAAAAAAAAAATTCCAATGAGGATTTTTCTTTCCACAAAACCAATCCCGAAGAAGCATATGATTGCAAAGTGATCATTTTGGATAAAACTGACCCACAGGTTGTTGCATAACGAATCAAGTGATAATTTCTCTTTTCAGTAGGAATTTTACTACAAGCTTTGAATTACTTAGGAAGGTTGGATGTCAGTTAAAAAAAAAAAAACTGTCTTTGTTGACAAGTTGGTATGTGGAGGTACTTAGAGGAGAGGATTCAACTATTTTGCAGTTAGAGCCTCCAAATGTGATTACTGTAACTTTTATGACAACCTTTTGTAATGAATGTCACAAGGAACTCCATAAAGAAAAGCCCTCGTTTTGTGTGTCTGTGTGTTTTTCGAAGCATTATCACAGCCAAAAGTGTTTGCACATTAAAAGTTGAAATGAAGGGGCTGTTTGCAGACATACAGGGCTGTTACATTTAGTGGGAATGTTTTAAGCTACACAGACAAAAAGTGCTTGCACTACAGTTTTGTTTGCATTCATTTAGTGTTAAATGGCCCCGTTAAATAATTATCAGCTAATACTTTGAGTAAATTAATTTAGCTTTGATCCAAAATACCGCCAACCTTTTACTCTTGATGATCTATGATGTCATCTGTCGGACACCAACAAAAAGGTGAACTCTTGACACTAACGTTTCCCTTTTTATGTGAAATGTAGACTGTGCGGTGTTTTGACATTGAGGGGAAAAAAGGGATTTCTGGTTATAATTGTGAAAAGCAGGTTTTATTGCCTTGTCTATGTCATTCTTCCAGTAAGCTTAAAAAATGTTGACACAAACTCTGACAAGACCTTAACTAAGTTGCTCTGACATGGTTTCCCATCTTGCTTTTATGAAATGCTTGCAAGTAACATTAGTGATGTTTGATGTGTTTGTGAATCAATGAAATGCTTCAAATCATGAAATACAATTTTGATTAACTTTTAACAAATTTTTTTTAGGTAGTTGGTTGACATTTTAAAATGAGTTCTTCTCTTTGCATTTTGGGCGAGGTGTTTCCAAAAGTGCTCTAAAGATTATTTTGCTCATTTTTAGAATTTGCACCGTTTATATAAAGCAGGTAATAGAGAGGGAAGGTGTGCCGTGACATGGTCCTAATGTGAGCCAGAAGCATTGAATTTCCCCTTCCCTACCACCTCGCGTGCCACTCCCGTTTTCTTTTTTCAGCCATGTGTTTTCACCAATGGTTAAAACATCTCTGTTTTAATTAAGCGCACCTCACCCTTTCTTACGCTGGAAAAAGAGCCGCTGTCTTTTATTACAGCCCCCTGTGAATGTGAAACCTCCTTCAGACCTCACTCCTTGCCATTGCAGGGCTCTATATTTACCAAAGCCAGAGCCACCCCCCTCCGAACCTCTTTATTACTCTGCAGGCCTTTGAAGAGGTGACAAAGATGCCAGTGTAGAAAGTTCCAGTGGTTTGGAAATTGCCCTGCCCCTGTGGCTGAAAATTGAGGGTGTAGTTTGCATCATTGGCGGCAGCTTTTTAGAAATTACTTCAAGAAGTGCCACATAGTTGGATTGTGAAAAAGAAAATTCTTTCCATGCCAGCATTACACACCAAATCACTGTCTTCCTGTGACTTTGTCTCATCATCTGGCAGCAGCTTCCTGTCTGGATGGAGGTGGAGGCTGAGCTGAGCGTTCCCCTGCTTAAAGCTGCATAGGGAGACATGGTCCAGACTTTCCCTTTAAATGACAGAACAGGAACAGGATAAGATGATTCATGAGGAAGAGGCATCAGTTTCCTTGGCCTTGCTCCTTAGATCTTGGCACAATTTAGCACTCTTTGAAGATATGCTCCCCCGTTTCTTCTTTTTTTTTCTTCCTTTCTTCCTTCCGCTTGTTCGTCCAAAAGGATTTTGGTTATCTGCCAGTTCTTCCAGCATAGTAAACACTGCAGAACCCTATGCACCATCTATCAAAGGGACAAATCACCAAGAGAGCCTTGATTTGGTTTGGAATTGGGCCTAGCTGTTTTGCTCAGTCAGATGCATACATGTATTACCCACTGGAGGGTCACTGCTCTGCTTTGTTGTCTTTTTATAAATCTTTCTACCTCTTTTTGTTTCCGTCTCAGTAGGCTATTTAGGAAACAGAAATCCAGCCAGTTTAATTCTGGGGTGAGAAAACACGTTTTAAAAAGTCAGAGAGCCACTGTTACAGTTTCTTAAAGGTTCCCAGTGTTTGTCTGGTGTTACTGGGAAGAGTATAGGTCTGAATTCATGCAACGTTGAATGTAAAACAGGACCAGGAGCATGTCCATTAAGAAACCAGCAATTAGAGCTGCATGCACTGCTTTTGTGAGGCTGGTGCTCTGTTTTTGTGTAAGAGCCGTAAGGTGGAGTACCCTTTCTGTGGTGACGAGTGAGCTACATCTATTCTGGTTTTAACCTGCACAATTATATCATGAGGCTAAATCGAGAGACTTGTAATGTAGAGATGTTACAGATCTTAAGAAAAAAACTAGCACTCAGCAGCTAAACTGTACTTACTTCCAAGATTTGTTAAGAAATGTTCACGGTACAATGTCAAACTTCACCCATGTTTGTCATAAGTGCAAGAATTTTATTATTAATGTGTTTCTAGTTTCTTCTCCTTATCAGTGTCATTAAGACACTGATACTACAAAATCAATTCGAATGAGATAATATTAAAAAAAATAAAACAAAAGGAAAAATATAAATGTATCAAAAGGATCAGGTGTATTGGACTTGCTGGTCAGTTTATGTAACTCTTGGTGCTCTTTTTGGCCAAGACGTTCTGGTGGCTCTTTGATTAGTAATTATATAAATATATCAGGTCTATAGTCGTATCTATACAGTAATACTCATGTTCAATTATTCACACACATTCATACAATAGTCTCTTAGATCTTAGAGCTATTCTTACATGGTGTTTTTCTTCGCAGACAATCACAGACCTGTGATTGCATCAAAGGGGAGGTGAGGTTTAGTGTCCTGACTATGGACACTCCAATGTATGGATTCCAGGAATCGAACCATCAACTTTTAGATTAGAAGACTACGCTATGTCTGGATATGACCTCACTATAAATGTTTGAAAGTTAAGGGAACTGGGAAACTCTTTGACAGTTGTTTCCACCCTGCGTTGTTGTAATGACAAGTCTTTGAGTAAACACTGCACTCTGTCACTCACAAATGACATTTAGACACACACCTTCATCTCATCCTATCTTGCTTTCCTTTTTCGTAAAAGATGCCACAGCAGATCATCAAATTCTGCAATTTTCCTTTCCTGACACAACCCTTCCCATTTATCCAGCCCTGTGACAGACACTACAGGTGTAGCACATTGGGAAGTGACAGCTTGGGGATTGTTCTGGGCACCCACAGTTTGGAGGGCAATTGATTTCACTAAGACACTACAGCCGCCCCAGAAAATGGTTCAAAAGGAGGAATGAGACCATGAAACTGTTTGAAATGCGCTTGCTGCATTACATGTCAGCAGTGATGGGGGAAAAAAAAAACTACATTAACGACTTGGAATTAACTGATTTTCTATGATAATTTGCTATAAAAGTCGATTTGGTCATTTTCTTTAGCACTTTGAATCTTTGACAGTGTTTATTAGAGATAAAAAAAAAAGTTTGAGCATCGAGTTCATCCATTATTATAACTTAGATGAAGATCAGATCATATTTCATTACAAATTAATGCAGAAAACCACATTTATTGTCTGTCACACAACTACAGTGTTGGATGAATATCGGGAACTAGCTAAAAACACAAACTCCAGGTATCAGTATTGGAACAAGTGTTGGGAAAAAATAGGATCAGTCCATCACTAATTCCCAGTGATGAAATTAAGATTTCAGTAGATACAGAATGCAGTAAATCAGTATGTTCTGGAAAAAAGTATTATTGGTCTTTTGAGCACAGTCAGCTTTTTTTTTTTTTTGCTGGTGTTTTGTCCTACACCTGAAGTTCTTGGTGCACTTGGCTTCATTTCTCTTCAAGCCTTTGGTGATTTATAGACTTGGTGATGTAGATTCTGAGGACTGTGTTGCTCACCTCTTGGACCACATTTAAACCACATGATTGTGTTCTCACAGTCATAATTTTCTACATTTCCATAGTGATGCACCACAGAGTGTACACACACACACACACACACA
>JAOWBL010004437.1:0-11132 GCA_028564865.1 Zenarchopterus dispar | reverse complement strand
ACAGCCATGTCAGAGATGAGATTAAAAAGAAAGAACTTGTCAAAATCTTTAAAAGCTCTTTTTTCCAACCTGCATCAGAAGAGAATATACTGTAAACCATTGTGTGGAGCTCACACCTGGCAATACAAGACAGGTTCCTCTTTCATGAAGATTTCCTTGTCTGGTTTGCAGACTATGTTCACTTGGACTAGCTTTTCGCTGGGAATGAGATGACCATTTTGTGGCGTTATGGTAAAAATGGACTCTAAGCTTGGATGTGTTGGGTCAGTCTGCTCAAATACAAACCTTGTGAGAAAAACAAAGGAAGGAGTGAGTAACTGACCCTCAGTGAACAAAGTTTACTCCACGTGGAACAGCAAATACTGGTGAGCAAGAAACAGTTTAAACTCACTTGTAGAGTATTTCATATTTTCCTTTGTTTTTTAGTTTGAGTGACTGGTTGGTTTCTTCAGTGACTTTGATAGTTCCGAAGTCTAGACAGCCATCTGTCACAGGAACAAGAGCATAGTACAGTGTACAGGAAAATTTAAAAAAGTGAAAATCTTAAATTATCACACGTTTTCTTTCACTGTATGTACATGATAATTCAGTATTTCAGGCCTGCAACACATGACCATTACTATTACTTTTACTATTAAGACTTTTGTTTTTCTTTTTAATGTAATGAGATCCATCTCAATATCAGATAATGAAAGGACGATGGCTCAGCTTCTCTTTTCACCAAAGTGTCCAAAACATATGGCTGCACTTCCAAAGACATGGCTATAAAGTCAATCATCGAACCACAGCCTACAGAGTACTGATGCTTCGTGCATTTGTGAACATGCTTTGAACATAACATAGACAAACTGTGACTAGCACTGAAGTCCAACAACAGAACATCACTCAGATCAGTGAGGCCTTTCCTCCCTATCACACCCCCTATGTAGCACTGTCGCTGCTCCCTCGAGGTAACGTGAGTGTAACACTGCATATACAAAACAAAACCTAAAATCCGTTGGGTTCATACTTTGAAGTTCGAAATAAATTAAAAAATTCCAAATATTTTGATTAACCATCAGAATTAACCATTTTGTACCATCACGTATTTTTCCTGAATTGGAATTCTATATTTTCAGTCATTATTATATCTGATTAGCAGCTTGGACATTCAGTGATGACATCTAGCAGGGAGAGAGATAGATGCTGAGTTCGAGGACCAGTCTGCAGGATTTATTAGCATCCAATGGAGGTTTCCAACTGCAAACACTGGAAACATTTTCCTCAGTCATTCCTTTCTATTAGCTCAGAACTTACAGTAGTCCTTACAATGCCAAAGAAATACTGTAAGCTTAAATAAAGAGCAACATCACGTAAAAAAGCCCAACAATTTAACGTTACAAGTGACTCTAAAATAGATGAAATATTGAATAATTGTGATTAACAGATTGCAATGTCCAAATCAAGTGTAAAGCTCCTTTAAAATCACAGAATTAGATGTCACTAACTTTAATTAACTGACAAGCTTCTGTAACCTAAATGTTGTTGCATGGTTAAATCAGAATTATTATAATTATTTTAATTAATTAATTTTTTTCACGGATAACATATGAAAAGCAAATTACAATGTAGCTTTACTAACTCTATTTTGTTTTAGTTTGCAGGTTTTTAATGTATTGTTACTGAAATCTGTATCATCCTGATAACATTTATGAATTCAAAAATAATATTTGGGGTACATTCTGAATAGTTCATGTTATGAAAAAATATGCTAGTGTCACCTAAAGGTTGAGGTTAGAAGTGCAAGAGCAACAAGTATAAAAGGTTAGTTGTGAAAATTAAAAGGCATGCAACATTCGGAGAGATTAAAGGCAGACTAAGCTACTTTTTTGTTACAGTTTGCAAACACGGCTCTCGAGCCTGGCAGCTATTTTACTGATCAATAAGGGTGACGTGTTTGGGCAATGAGGGGAAGAAAAACAGACTGTCCAGTTGCAGGAAAAAAGTTAAATCCGAGATAATAAAAATTATCTACAGATTGTCTGTTTTTGCTTTCCAAAAGCCCAAATTAACACATCCAACTCCCCCCATATATCTCACAGGACACCTGAAAGTCCATTTGCTACTGACAGAGCCTGAATGTGTTTGTGTAGCAGAACAGAAGAGTGTCTACTGCATCTTTATAAACCAGGAAAATGGAGACAAAACTTATAAGTAGATCTGGATTTAAACCATGACCACAGAGTTCCAGTGGGTTATAATACATTTAGAAGGGTTACTTGAGTCGGAATCCATATGTTTTTCTGAGAATATCCTACTTCTCCTACCTTTAAACCAGCTTTTAAGTTTAACATTTTAGAACCATTTGTACCTGGTGTGATCTTCAAATCTACAGCGTATGCTTCACCAGTGACATTTATGTTTTCGGTTTGCACAATTCCAAGAATCTTTTCCATATCAGATACCTGAAACACAACAGCAAGTATGAGTTCAAATGCATAGTCTCCTTTCAAAACCTATATGAAGCATAGATCTGGTTTAAATGAGATCATACATTCATTTGCCCACCCAGTTTTATGGGGCAAGAGGTGACGGACTGAATGATCAGTCAGTCACAGGTTTTAAGGAGTTTTTTATATTAATTGTTAATGACATTATGTAAACCTCTAGTGTTTTACTTAACCTCGAGACGTAATATCTTCTTTATATAGAGTTGCCTCCTGGCCGTGATGTGCATGGTTAAAACGAAAGAGTCATTAGCTGGGATGATGCCCTGGTCTTGGGGGACCTCAAACTCATCACTCAACTCCTCCACACCATGCAGTCCCCAGCATACAGGCAGAGCCGTCTTATTATGCAGCACCATACTACAGCTTTCCCTCCTAACGAGAGGAATAAGAGAAGGTGTCTTGAGCAGGAAAAAAAAAAAAAAAAATCCAACAGGATAGATGACTCACTTTGATTTTATCTCTACTATTGGGAGGTACCAGTGTGTTTTATCAAAGCACCTTGTCAAATAAATGACTGAGTATTTTTAGTTTTATTTGAATATGTATTATGGTACCTGTATAACAGAATCTTGCCAAATTGCAATTGCTTGGTTTCTAGCTCCAACTCCGGCTGGACGCCCCAGCAGGAGAGGTGGATGATTACAGGCTCAGGATTGTCCTTTATATGACAAATTATGGAATCCTTTACTTGTCCTGGTTTTGTGGGGTAGGCCCACACTGTCAACTCCTAGCAGGGCAGAAGAATATTTGTGATAGTAATGTTAATCTAGGCAGCTAATACGATTAACAAAAATGAGTTTTGTGAGATGGAACCTGTTTCTGGGCAGGTTTGAGGTTCATGGTTGGGGGGTCCAGGAGATATGTAGTGGCCTGGTTGTCATTCTGAAAAACAAACTGGACCTCTGCCTCTTGACCTGAGTTATTATGAATCACCATCTTCTCTGAATTCTCTGGGAACTTCATTTCCTTGTACCTAAACAGAAACATTGGAAGAATGAAATGTAAATAAAAAGACAAAACCTGTCTAAAACAATATACTTCAACCATTGCAGAATGATGGTTTGTCAGAATTGTAGCACCTATCTCTGGTCTTGCTGCAAACTAAATATCCAAACTCAAAGTATCCAGGGTCAATTATATAGGACTTCTGAACCACTTCCTTCGCCTCCCGCACTTTGTTGCTGTGGGCAAAAAGAGTCCTGTGGAAACAGATGATATATAAATGATGTTATTAGGTAGAATGATATCAATCGAGCACTTTCCTTTTTTGTTTGGTAGTTCATGAAAAAACATTGGTATGTGGAGAATTCAGTGATTTTTTTTCCATACATATAATTCATATTTTTTCCTTCATTTTGTAACACTTCCCATAACACTGATATTTCTGCATTACTTTATTAAACAGTGCAAACTGACATGTAGTCTTTGCAAATGGAAGGATAGCTGCAAATTCCTTGGCAGGTTAACTTGTAGAGTTTTCTGGTCCCCACTAGCTCAAAGTTGAAGGCCTGCTCAAATGTTCCTGTTATCTCCGAGTAGAACCAGACCTTCAGCACCACCTCTTTGCCGGGTGGTACAACCCAACGATATGTGGTCAGCCTACATGCAAGTACATACACACATACAGTCAAAGACATTGATTAAAACAACCATAATAAAAGAAAACAGAACTACTGAAACATGTTTAGAGTGTGTGTGAGTTTCCTTGCCTTTGGTTGCGTTTCGGCTCTAAGTTAGAAAGGGTGGGTGAAGGTGGGAAAGACTCCTCCAATTTCTTGACAGCTGTCTTGCTTGCTACGGTCTTCTGACTCTCTTTCCCCTTTTTATCTTTAGTTGTTGTTGCTGAGACTCTTTTCTCGCTGGCCCTACTACGATTTTTAGAGACTGCGGCAACTGTCTCCTTATGTACAAAAACAATAAAAAAAATAAATAAATAAAAATCAAATTAACTACGTATTATTCAAAATGTGACTATTGAGTTACTTCTTTGACTTGAATGTTATGATATATACTACTAAATGCCTGTGTGTAAAGAACCTTACCTTTGGCAGTGATGTACATGTTTCTTCTTCGATATCTTTGTTTTTCTCATCCTCATCTTCCCCACAAGGACTCAGGAAGGTAAAGCATGCTTGCTGAATGTGAGCTTGGTCTCTGTGTGTGGGAAAAGGAACAACAGAGAATGTGATGGGAGAAGGGATCGGTGGGCCACTCGGTCCCAACCCCAATTCATCCAACACCTAGGAAAGCAAAACAAGGGGAAAAAAATGATGATGAAATTATAACTAGCTTCTGAAAAAAGATGGGAAAATATACACGTATGATCTACTCAAATAAACAAAAAGAAGGAAATTAACAAATGTTAGCCATACCTCATCCACTGGAGGTAGGCCGCCTTCCATGAGCATCTCTGTGACACTAAGACTGTCTTTCAGTTTTACAGTCAAGTCAATGTGAGGGATGATATCCAGTGACACCTGGCATTCTGTCTTGATGCCAGCTGCTGAACAACCTAACTGTGGAGATGTCATCTTGCTACTCAGCTCCTTCTTGGCAGTATGGTGCTGAGTACATGGAATGGTGATGAATGAAAAACAAACAGACATAAATAGAGACATACACATTAAGTTATAAAATGTATTGTTATTTTGTCTGATTGTTCCTTTAACCACATCTTAAAGTTAGAACACTATTGTGTCATCAGAAGGATCAGAGGTCGCAGGTGTCCAGTATAGGCTTGCCCATGTCATTTATGCAATAAAATTGATTCTTCGCATTATAGGTGGTTTTTCAACCTGTCATTCAATATACCTGGGCCTTTGTTAGAGAACAATTAAATGAGCTTATAAATCATTTAAAAGAACACCTCTTGCAATGTCAGATATTCGATCATAATGCTGTTTATTTGGTGCTATGTTACAAATGGGTCCCGAGGACTCATAAACTAGTAAAATGTTAAGCTCCCATGTGGTCAAGTAAGTCAGAGACTCCAGGACTCTTTTTGCAGAACTGACTTAAGATTTATGTTGGGATTTCGATGAACTTACTAAGACTGTGTCTGCTCACATTACCTGCTGTGTAGACCTCACCATTCCCGGAATTCACTCTAAATTTATCCAAGTGATAAACTATAGATCTTTAAAGTTTATAATGTTTTACCTGTCAAGCATACAATTCACCAACATAATAACAGGAATTTATGATCTAATATGATGAACTTCAGAAGTTAGGTAAAGATGAACTTCGTCCAGCTAAACATCACCCCAAGGACAGAGTTGAACACTTATTACTGTACTTATAATTCTTAACTAAATCTATGAAGGGAATGAAGTAAAAGTCTCATATCTCTAAACTCCGTTTTTGCAAATGAACTGAATGATTTTTTTAAATTGACTTTTTAATGTTTTGGATTTTAATGAGAACATTCCACTCTTGGGTTATACAGTGGGTTGATGGTTTGCACTGTTGCCTCACAACAAGTAGGTTCTAGTTCTAATCGCGGCAGCTTGCAAGTTCTCTCCCTGTTTGTGTAGGTTTTCTCCTGCTACTCTGGCTTTCTTCCCACATTACAAAAGAAAAAAATGCATGTCCAGTTAAGTAGTGATTCTAAATTGCTCATATGTGCCCCTATGATGGAATGGTGACCTATCCAGGGTGTATCCCTGTCTTTTACCCTAAGAGAGCTCCAGCAGAACCTTCAGCCCTTAATTGGAAGAACCAAGCAAAAATAATGGAGTTTGCAAAAATGCAGAAGAAACCAAAAAAAGTTATTTGTTTCTGGAGCTATTTGCTTTTTAAACAAATCATTCTGATGTGTAGTTTTAGTCTGTTATTGTGTGTTGTTTTTATGTTGTTTGTGTGCATTTCTGTTGGCTGTACAAGACAGAGTGGAGATCCTCAGATGATTTTTGCTCCCCAGACTGGCACTGTTATTGTAACAAATCACCTGTTTCTAATCCCATCATTATTTTTTCCTTGACATTCCTAACCCTAATCATATTGTTGAGTTAGGAAGAAAGGTCATAATTATCTAATACTGCTGAAATTTCCCTCACACCAGGCCAGTAATTAAGTGAAGGCATAGCACAGCATTATAATTTTCCAAGGTGTTCTGAACATTGAGCACTTACGTGTTTCTCTCTTGAGAGTGTCTCTTCTGAGCCATTATGTAATTTTTGAAGGTTTTCTTTGCTGAGAACAGGGCCCAGCAACAAGCTGTGGACCCGGTCCCAGTGCTGCAGGACATATCTCAGCTCAACCTGGGTCTCTTCATATTTGGTGAACTGAGACTGCAGCTCATCCACAATACACTGGAAAAGAGAAAATTTGGATCAGAGAAACGGCTGGATATCGAGTACTGATCAATACCACTGTTATTTTTAGTTTTTTAAACAAATTAAACAGTTGTTTTCTAAATTATCATCAAATAAAGATACCAAATGTATGTTTTACTTTCATTAACAAGTTAAACAATTCAATTTTTCATGTTCAGTCAGTCTGCTGACTATTTGGAAATACTTTCGGAGACGTATTTCTGACATGTGAAAGTACTGCAGCTTCAGTTGATCAGTTACGCAGCAAAATCCAACCTTTGTCAGTGACTGACAGAGGCTTGGCAGTGACGTCTGTAGTTTTGTGCATCATTGCTTTGGGTCTCCGCCTTTCTTTGGGGGCCTTCTCTAATTCTGAAAAGAGGACTTCAGTTTGTTGTTGTGGTTTCTCTGTCTCCCTCTTTACTCAATAAACACGTAATATTTAACAGTGGAGATCCACATATACGAACATTTATCAACAATTCTGTTACCTAAAAGGCCTAGCCTTTCATGATGAGCATGTCACAGTTTTCCTGCAGGGATTTTCCAAGTTAAAACCACACCATACTGTCAACAAAGTGATAACACTAAGTAGCTCACTCAGTCCAACAATTAGTATACCACTGTTGCTTCATCTGGCAACTGAACCAAAACAATAATAACACCTTGTGCCGGCCTTTAGAGCAGAATTGGGATGCTGCTTGTAAAGACCACAGCGTAGCAGAGGGCACATTGATACCAATGCCCTTATTTTTACCTGTATTGGTATTTCTGATGAGGGTATCAGTATTGGAACAACTCTTCTTGACACAGATCAAGAAATCTAATGTACATGTGAGTCAATGCAAACTCCTTAATGCAATGAAAACAAAAGCTGGCATATGCAGACTGAGCTGGGATCCTGGTGCCCTTATTTGGCCTGGGCTCACCCCCAGCCCTGTCATAGATAGTAAAACTTGAGTGCATGTGACTTAAAAGATGCTACACTGGGCAAGGCTAAAAATGTCCTGAATGTGAAAATCTGTAATGTATTCTGTTGGAGCATTGTCTTTAGTAAAGCAGATGGCTAAAGGGGCAAAACAATCGGAACCTTTTCTTAAATTTTAGGTATTTAAGAAGTCCTTATTACTCCTTAAGACTTAGAGCTCATCGTCCTGAGAGTAAGCTCCCTTTGTAGGGAGGTAACTTTCGTCAGTCGATTCTGTTTATTGTTTCATTCACTAGACCTGTGTGGGCAAAGGGAAGAGTGCAAACATATCACTGAATGAAAAGCGTTGCCTTTTGGCTAAGTTCTCTTTTCACACCCGCAGACTGCCGAAGCAGCATCAATCTACCCATCATCAGCTGCTTCATTATTTCCCACTGAAAAGGATCCTAAGATCCTTTAGACAGCAAATCATTTGCTGTCTGGAGCAGGAAATCCATACTTTCAGAGCTCAGAACAATATTTCTCAAAGCAGCTTCACATTGCAGCAAAGCACTCTTATCTAGACTGGACTTCACCATCCAGGGAAGCCAAAAGAATCACATTACCTGGAAAAAAGAAAGGAAAAAATGAGCCACTGAATTCACCAGACCAAAGAAAATCAGTGCCAAAGCACAAAACAAGTCAAGTCTAACACTCAGGGCACAAAAGTTAGACGTCCTCAAGTAAACACAAAGAAATTGTGACCAAATGGTACAACAGCAGACCTGGAGCTCAATATTCCCAAAGCATCCATTGCAGAACAGAGAGGCAGGTCACATATCTTGTCCACATTCAAAATAATTCACTAGCAAATATTGTGTGAAATCCAATCTGAAATGTTTGATTCAAAAAATAAATGAATAAATACTGCAAAATACTGCAAAGTGACCTTGGTAGTTCCTCATTTGATTCCTGGTAATTGAGAAAACATTTTTTGTACCTTATTGTAAAGTTTTACCTAGACCTTTTCTTTTGCACCTGTGCATTTAGATCAGCACAGTTTAACGGCCTGACTGGCAGAGCTGAATACTGCCATTCTTTGAGATTTACAGTCGTGACTTTACATGAATTATCAAATGTCATCCCAAGAGCGTTTTGTGTTTTCTTATGAGCGTTTCCATGTGTTTTTATTGACAAAAGATTTAGTTTGCAGGAGAGTGCTATGAAGAGCTTCACGTACAGACCTGGTTTCCCTCCAGCAAGCCTTTCTTCTTCAGTACGTCTGTAGTGTCCTCTTTTCCTTCATTTTTATTATTTTTACATAAGTCGTCCTTTGGCGGTTGACTCGTCTCTTCTTTTTCTGTCTTTGCTTCCTTCTCTTTTGACATCTGCTGAAGTTCCCTAATACACAGACATACATATAAGTACATAAACTTTTAAATATAAACAGGTGAACATATTCCTAATATTTGTTGTGTAACTGCTCAGGACATCAATGATTGTTACAGCATTGTGACTAATTCCTAGGTGTGCAGACATCAGGGGAGATCCATTTTGTTTTATGTCCTGTCAATTAGCATTTGAAAGGATTTTGTGGGGTCATTTGAGTCGGACTTTGTCTGGCTCCTGAAGCTTTTACTTCAACAGAGTTCTTCTGCCAAAATGTGAGCCAAGAGTCTATTTGTCTCTGTGTTATGAGATTAAGGAAAATTATGAAGTTCAGTTTGATAAAACTTTGTTGCAATGTAACAAAATGTCTGGTACTCAGAAAAGATCTGTGAAATCATTCAAAAAACAGGACCACCATTAAAACATATTTAAATATCACAAGGTCAATTTTGACCAATCATATTAATATGCATAAATGGAGTCAGTGAATAAGAATAAATAAATCAAAGTCTACTTTATGAAAAACTGTAAAGAGTAAATCTTCTCCAAAGGACATGGTCTGATCTGACAAAGTATCATTTAAATTTATAGTTCATTATTCTAGTGTAGTTTATTCTGCCATAACATTTGTGCAGCATTTAATGCTGCTTCTTTAATTAAATTTAATCTGCTTTGGATTTCTTTGATTAAACTTTACTTCTGTACTGATAACTAACAAGCTGAATGGACATAAAATAAATGCAGTTTACAGAACTGCTCAATAAGGAATAAAGAAAGTTTTTTTTTACGTTAACTTTGTGAAGGTTTGGCAGATCTGACAGAACTAAAAACTCAGAAAAAAGTAACAGGGTGACACAAGTTACAAAGCTTTTACCAGAGTTTCTGCTTTCTGTGCTTCTCCAAGATGTGCTGATTAATACGCTCATTCTTATTCAGAAGCAAAGCATTATATTCCTCCTCATCCAGCCCGTGCAACAATCCTTCCACACATTCAGCTTCCTCACTCTGCAGTGCCTCTGAAGGATACACAGTTGCATACAGAATTGATCTTCACTGAAATTAATTATGTGATAACTTTGCTAATACAAACTTATGAATGGCTGTGAAATGGTGGATATTTTACCTTCAGCTTCTTCTTGCTCTTTTTCCCGTGCCTTCAGTGCATAATAGGAGTCTGATAAATTGACTACATAGATGTGTTTGCGGTTACCGAGGGCGCTCAGAACAACTTGGAGTGTGCTTGATGCATACTCAGTGTACACTGAGCGTAAACCATCAATCACTACTCCACAATGACAGTCACTCCACTGTTATCACAACAGTGACAACACCATCGACAGTGACAAGACAAAGAGAGAAAACAAGATCCAACAAGTGAAACTTTGCCTCTTTTTGGAGTTGGACAAAATGCATTATGCAACATATGACAGATATAAACAACTACACAAATATGAGACCATACATTTTCCCCACCTATCATATAATGTTAAAATATAATCTTAGAACTTTGTATACCTCCAGTCTTTTTGTCAGGATGTCAATGAGTAGTTGTTCAGGCAGGACACCGGTGACTTTGGGTACATCTCCTTCCTGGAACCAAACCACACAAAATGCATTGCTTTATTTAAATTAAGGAATTAAATTATTATTACAATGCCATACAAGATTTCAGAAGGTTGTCAAAGGTACATTAAAGGAGAAAAAAATACATTTTTGAGAAAGAAAAAATGAAAGGAACAAATAATTGGTGATTAGGTTTTATGCAATCCTAAAACACAGTAGATTGGAAAAAATATAACTCTACCAGACAGTGGTCAGTGTGTGTTTGTTCGCCCTCCGGATGAGCCGTGGCATCATTTTCACTGTCGTGTTTTTCTTCTTGATGCTTTGCAAGACCATCCAAAGTATCACGTGAAACTAAATCTGAATTTAGATCTGAGGCTTCATGAGGTATTGCAAATCCTGGATCCTCAGTGGCCTGATCTGAAAATAAAGAATGCATTTATGGTGTTGAACTATGTAGTATATATTTGT
>JAOWBL010004436.1:0-11133 GCA_028564865.1 Zenarchopterus dispar | reverse complement strand
GATAGATAGATAGATAGATAGATAGATAGATAGATAGATAGATAGATAGATAGATAGATAGATAGATAGATATAAAACATACTGAAAGATATTTTATCTTTCTGAAATGACTGGAGGGTTTCCGCTGTGGGAGAATCTGGATGGTCACAGGCACCATGACACTCAGCAGCATCTCTTAGTGGTAAACTTATTTTATTAACAGTTAATCTTAATGGTGGGCCTGTCAGGGACAATGCCAGTCTGATGGAAATTATATGACATCACAGCAGCTCAAGACCTAGTATCAGTACTTACTGTACACTTATCAAAAATGTTACGTCAATAATGGGCTGTCTAATAATAGTGGACAGCCCACTCAAAGCCTATTTATCATATTTCTAATACAGTTGGTTTACTGGGATTTAAACTGTAAGTACTAACCACTTTTTTTTTTAATTACTCTCAAATTTGTATTTTCCTAATAAATTTAATCGAATGAAAAAAGCTGAAACTATAAGCAATCAGTGAAGTAACATTATATGGGAATGATATATTGAAGTGAAGAAATAAGGTTTTACCTCAAATGGTTATATAAAATTCCATTGCTTTCCTTTTTATTATTTACTGAGCTCATAAATGTGAAACAATGCTTCTACCCGAACCACATTGTCTTTATTGGAAACACGTAACTCTATTGTTCTGCCTGTCACTAAGCTGAATATCTTTGTTACAGAAGCTGAATCAGTCCTACTATCCTGCAGCTTTGGGTTGCAAAACTCCTGCACTCACATCAGCACTTGCAGATTACAGGGAAAGAAAGGACAAAAATGCTTAATCTTGCAGCAAAGCCACTGATTAGTCAATTCAAAGACATGTATTTATTTTTCACACAAGCGGCTTAGTATCCTGGTAGAACTGGAGCCTTGCTCAACATGCAGATGCTGAAAAGCACAAGAGAATTAATTTACATTACACTTGCTCTAACTCTTACATGAGTATGTAGTATTGAAGGTATATAATGTGCAAGATTCAAACCAACAAATTAACAAGCAGTAGTGGAAAGGAGTGTCCTGGGTCTATTTGCTCTACATAATTTTCACATAGCTACATCAAATTTTTATATATAGCTGATATAAAATCATAGAGATGAACCATAATGGACTTTTGAAATACTTTTCCTAGCAGTGGGGTATTGCACCTCATTTACACATTATAACTGTACTACTGTACGATGTGAAAAACAAAAGCAAAATGTCAAAATACAAATGCATTATTTATATTCCGGTGTGAAACTCAACATGTCAGCAATTCTAGGGAATAAAAGACAACATGATGAAACAAACTGAAAATGGAAAACAAGAGAAACAACTGCAAGAACACTCGTATACAGTGACAATGAAGTCACTGTCACATCTAAACTGAGAAAATAACAAAAACCTTCACAGCCATGAAGCATGATTCATTATTTCAGGTTAGGTCTCTAGACTTTTCAGGAAGTAGCCAAAAGGGCTGATTTTGCACCAGATTGTTCACTCTGTGGTACATTGATCAAAGTATGTCACAAATATTTCATTAATACTTCAGGAAATTTTCTTAACTTAACTAGATATAATACGTCTATCTTATGCTTTCATTAACCCTTTATAGAGAAGTCAATAAAATACGTGGAATTTTAATTCCACGTATTTTATTGACTGGTCACCCTGGACAGGCCCTGCAATAGACTGGTGACCTGTCCAGGGTCTACCCCTGCCTTTCATCTTATAGAGCTGGGATAGGCTTCAGCAGACCCCCGTGACCCTGCACGGGAACCAACAGGTATAGAAAATGGATGGATGGAATTTTAACATTTCAACACTATAGCATTATTTGAAAAAAACATTAAAGGATCTCATTTACAAAAAAAAGTTACAATGTTAATAGTCATAGTATGTAATTCTACTGAAGTTGCCAAATATGGTCATTTGCTCTGTAAAAGGTTGAAAAAACACAGTGAGATAAGATCACACCTTGTGTCTTATTGGTGTTAGGAATTTTATGCAGATGCTTAGAGGACAACTTCAGAAGTGGTTGCAACACAAAGCCCCTGACTTCCCGGCCGCTCGAAGGCCAACAGCACTTCTCGCATCACTACCAGCCTCTGCCGCCCTTTTTGAGTTGCTGGACAACTCAAAAATCAGAGTTACTTCATGAGGTGAAAGAGGAGAGAAAAGAGTAAGGCTGAACAAACAATGAAAAGGCCAATAGACAACTGCTCATGTCAGTTCTCAAATACCTGCTAGATCTGTTGTTTTCCACTGCTGGTGAACCTAAAATTCTCAGTTAGTCATATTAAGGTGACTAAGGTCTGTGTGTGTCTACACCCTATTATTGACCATAATCTATGTGTTTTTTTTATATGCATGAGTCCCATTTGTCTATGTATTAAAAGATTCTACATAATGGTACAGAGAAGCTCCCACTCTTAAATCAGTGCGTAAACACTAACCCACTAACACTAAAACAGAAAGGGAGTTAGCGAGAGGTGGAAACAGAAGTCACAGGCAGACAGGCATTGTGGCCTGAAAATCTGTTCCTTGGCAGCCTCAGGCAGCTACAGCTCCCAGTTGGCAAAACGCACTGGAGGGAAACAAACTTGATTTCAAAATCAATGTCCCTCCAAATTGTAACAGCTTGTCGCTCTGGTTAAACAGCTGTAAGGGTCAAACTGCAAGGTACATTTGTTGCATAGGTGTTTTATGTCTGTGTGTGGTTTCAGAAGACAAATGTAGTGTGGAAAAGCTAATGAGGTGTGGGTAAACTCACAGGAAAAAATGAATGAACTTACTGATGCTTAAGAGCAAATGAGTACAAAAGCCATGCTGGTGAAATAGTGAGCAGCAGTGAGTGATATTTTCTCAGCAACAAAGCTTTACTCCATTCCCATGGCTACAAAGTTGGTTGGTCTTCTAACCCATGAGCCACAAACAATTTAAGCAACTAAGGGACTTATTTGCTTCACCTAAGGACGCTTCCTGTTGTGGAAACAAGCAAGTGGTACAGATGAACAGTGCTAAAAAAGGAAGGATTAGAAAAAAGATGTTATCATAATGGTCCCTTCTCTCCCTGGGGGGTAGGGGAAGTAAAACCTCCCTTCCACTGGGTGGGAAGCATAATTGAAGGTCACAATAAATGTTACAAGGCTCTTCACTTTCAAAAGCCTGTTTTTGCACGAAAGAGCATGGATGGCACAAATCGTACAATTATGAGGTGAATTTTGACAAAGGAAATGTTCTGTCTATCATTGGGGTAAATCAGCCTGACCAAACTTTTGAAGTGAATAATTACAACAAACCATTGTGGACTCCTAAATGTGTCAACAACTATAAATAATGCTGTTCAGTTTGTTGACAGATCCAGACTCCAATTAACACTTGTAGTACTGCCAACCAGTTGAGTAGCTTTTCAAGGATTGTTTTTTATGGATTTTTAATCATCTATTTGTTGAGGAATTCTTTGTGATATTGTCATATTGTGTCTGACATAGTGTTAACAAAAGGACTTGCTTTTGGGCCAATTAGGTAAAAAAAAAAAAAAAAAAGAGAGAGAGAGAGATTGTTTTAAACAAGGATTCATTGTTGTTGATTTTCACAGCACCACGCTGACAACATAGTGCCCCACATCTTTTGCTATTGCGCAAGATGTTCTTGTTTTGCTAAGGAACAACAAAAAAAAAACAAATCCTGAACCCTCCAAATCTCCAAATCCCAGTTGGCTTGAGTATCCAGGATCCAGGAAATGCTGGAACAAGCCTCGAAGTCCCAGAGGACTCAGAGAATCTGTTGCCAACAGCCATGTGGCAGGAACATCACTCTAATTTTCTCTCTGAGGGAGGGGTTTGATATAATGTCTTGAGAATTTTAGAAAAAAGGTAAATGGACTGAACAACAATATTTGACACCAAAGCAGGGCATTTTACAAACATCTGTTATTGATGCAAGATTCAGATTCAGTTAAAAGGACTTTGTTTATTTTTATAATGGTTTACCGTAATAATAGTACACAAAGGACTAAGAAACAGATATCGATATGAACTACCTCTTTACTGTTTTAAAGCTCAGTGTTTCACTGTTTCATACATTTTTACTCTCAAGATTATTTTCTGTGGGATGCTACACATATATACATATATACACTGAATTATGGGACTATAGTGACCATTAACAATTGACTAAAAACACTAAAAATTGAGCATAGTGACCATCACATCACATATACTAGATACATCAGTTTGGTAAAGTTGTTGATCAATGCCTTTAATCTAACCACATTGTCAGCATAAAAAAGCCACATGCAAGGAATGTATATACTGCATGTCTGGGTGATGGATAACAGTGTTTGGCAGTTTTCTAAAGGAAAAAATCCCCTGCAATTTATTTTTTCCTAACATTTATTTAAAATATGAAAATACAACAAAATTGATTTTCAGCATCTTCACTGATTAACATTATTGTATGCAGAAAAAATGAGCAAATATGGGGTCTGGTTCCAGCGAACACACTCAGATAAATTTCAAGATCAATGACAGAAGAATAGCTGTTTTGAAAAGTCATTAAAGTATAAGTAATTGAATAGTTTTGCTAAATAGAAAACCACTGCTCACTCAGCTATGTTAAGAATTTTTACTTGGTCAAAGTTGTGATAAAATTGTTCAGTTAGGATCAATTTCAAAACATATATAAAGACTGGTTTGTAATAGTGTCACAGTATTTATACCCGATATATACCCATCCTGATTCAGTTTAGTTCAATTTTATTTACTTGATTTCATTGTTATGGTATTATTTGTTATTGCATATTCTATAAATACTCCTGTATTTTCCACAGTTCTGTCAAATTCTAGATCTGATGTGTCTGTTTCCATGATACACTATAACTGTTGTAATGACTTAAACTACAGGTTTTCTTTTTTCTTTTCCTTTCTTTTTTAGGTTTTTGTTCCATTTAAAACAAGAATTTAACCTTTCTTGAAGTGGGATTTGAAATGGATATGCGGTTAACCATGAAACTATGACATATTATTGCGTCAAATGGTGTATCCAACAAGTTTCTTTTATTATCTCTGTGAAAATGTAGTGCAAAAATGTGGTTCAGATGTTGTTAGCATACTTAGACTTTGCTAATCCAGGACCCTGTTCTCACAATGTTGCATCTTAATTTTAGAAGCTGTTATGAGAAACTTAGAGAGTGATTAAGTTAAAGGAGGGTTTATCTATTAACGTGTAAGGTTTACCAAAGCACTAACAATGGCAGCAGAGTATCAGGTTTTAATTCAATAATATAGAAACATCATGACAACAGAAGTGATGACAATGAAGACAAACAAGTGAATTTAATTTTGAAAAAATTTAAGCAGTTATGCAGTTAAAGACTGTTGTGATAAAGTTTATATTCTGTGTAATCTGGTTTCTTTCATGAACTATTGTAAACTTTGACACAAAACTGACTGTCTAGTGAGGGTTAAATCTGTACAAAGGCTTTTTTTATATGTAAAAGTGAGTTCTGGACAGTGTTCTGGAAAGGAATTATCATTTCAATATGTAAAGTCTCATATTCCTTTTGTGTGTAAATTGTTGCCTGTGAGGTTTCTGCATGAAAGAAAAAGGGGGGAAGCATATGATAGATTTGTTTTCGTAACTTGTTAGTGACTGTCCCTTATTTTCAGGGAGAATTCAAAGCTCTCAGTAGCAAGTCTCCAGAAGTTGCCACCTCCTGCCTCAGCACAAAAGCATGAACCCAGCATTACAACTGAATAAATGAATAAAAGCACATCATATAAATATTGTTTGCATTGTCTACAGCATTGAAGAGGGAAAGAAACCCATAGCACACTGTCATTTTGTCTTTTAATAGAGAACAATTGGTCCTAATTTATGGCATGACTAGAAAACAAACAAAAACAAAACGTTATTGGGCTCTTTCTCATTTTAATATATCAAGGAACTCAGTTTTCCTTTTTTTTCATTTTTAGCAACTCTGTACAGTATGCATCTTCTCATGGCTCAGGCTACTGTGATAAAAAAAAGAGACAAGTTGGTAGAAAAAAGAACAAATTGTTTAGACCTCAAACGATTAAATACCTGCAGTTTTTTTTCCTCCTCATTGTGATGAAGAAGTCAGTCTCTCTTCTACTACTGTTGTCAGTCTTTACCTCCACTTTGTGTCCTGAAAGGCCTCAAAGCTCTCTGTGTTTTTCCACTAATGAGGTATAAGCCAGGCCTCCCACTAATACTTCAATTATAGACATATCTATGGCTTATTGGGTTGTTTTCTTTTCCGAGTAAAGCCCATAGACATAAATGACAAAGTAGTCTTACTCTGGCCCTTTCCTTGGACAACACAGCAGAAATACACCCACTTATACTAGATGCCTGATGAGCCACCTCGCTCACATTCAACACTGGTTGATGAAACTATTGCACATAATCAACATGCAGCATTTTCATTCCTTGTTGAGATATTTTAAATATCCTAATTGAATGTATAATTACCATATTCATTTGCCATTGAATCAAGATCACAGAGCTCTCAGAGAACTTTTATGCATTAAAGCCATGTGTGAAGTAGCTATGGGGTACTGTAAAATGAGAAAATAATAGTCAACAGCTTCTTCCTGTGCTTCAGTACTGCTATTTTATGCTTGTAATAGAGCATAAAAGAAACCAATCACAGGATAATAAATAGGAATCTGAAAAATCAATTTTCTCATACTTGCATGGTGAAAGTCATGGATGATCTTTGCTGCAGAGAAATTGCTTATGTAATCAATAATGTTTTGAAAGTAGTTTTAGTTGTCCACTTTTTCATTTAGGAGGTTTAAACCATGCCAATATGGGTCAAGCTTCTTAAATTAATTCACTTAAGCATGATCATTTGGGCATTTCCACCCACAGCTAATTAGTCTAGAGCTGCAGCCAACACTGTAATGGCATGAGTATGTGTTAGACTGCAGTTTTATAAGACACTGCCACACTCATGTCTCCTGAGAATATTAATTAATATTACTCCAAATCAGAAAATGTTGGGGGCTGTATGGAAAACATAGGTCTATGCATTAAAAATATTAAAAGAAAAAAAACAAACAAAATAAAGCAGTTACCCCTACATTTACTTCAATTTTTATTACATCACAAAAAGCAAGAGTCCAAGATATTTTGATGTTCTTTCTTGTCCAATTCATCCCATTTTTACATCAATTCCTACATTTCAGGCCTGCAACACATTCGAATGAAAAAGAGAAGAAAAAAATAAGACGAAGTGATTTAGGAGTAAGTAAAAAGAGATAGAAATAAGATATTTATGTTATTTCTCCCTGTAAACAACATAATATGACTGGATTATTCAAGAATTCTGGAGGCATTTCAGTGTGTGAGGGAAAATCTCATATGTAAGCTGGACATCCATGATCTTTGATCCCTCAGACAGCACAGCATCAAAAACAGACATTCATCAATAGCTGATACAACAACAAACAAAAGGGATTACATTAGGGAACTTTTGTTAAGCACTGTAATGTGTTACGTCGCCAAACATTAAAAATTTGCAAAAAGAAGCCTTATGTGAACATTGTCCAGAGGGATTGTCAATGTTTCTGATCGTGTAACTATGTAGGGTGCACCACAACAAAGCAGAAATTGGGAGTGAAATAATTCAAATCTTTATGGAGCACAAAAGACTACCATTCATATTCAAAAGCCAAATGTATCTGGATTCTGTCAGTGCCCTTGGCAATGGTAGAATGTTCATTTTTCTGATGGTAATATTATTGCAGAACTGATACAAGATGTGCTTTTAAAGGCACCATATGTTGCTCTTAAATATGAATGTACATCTTCATTTCCTTTTGGCTGCTCCCTACAGAGGTTGCCGTAGGAAGTCATCCAACTCCATCTAACCTTATCCTCTGCATCCTCTTCTTTCACACCAACCACCTTCATGTTCTCCTGCACTACATCTATATACTGTATCTCCTCTTTGGTCTTCCTCAATGCCTCCTGCCTGGCAGTTCCCACCTTAGCATTATTTTCCCAGTAAATTCACTATTCCTCCTCTGTACATGACCAAACCATCTCAGTCTGGTCTCTCTGACTTTATCTCCAAAACATCTAACATGTGGCGTCCTGCTGATGCAAGAAGGCTGGATTTCCATTGCTCTAGACTGTTGACCCAAAGTACTTCAAATCCTCCATTCACTTTATCTTTTCTCCCTGTAACCTCACTCTTCTACTTGTGTCCCTCGCTAACCTTCATCCCTGTTCATTCCAGTGCATACCGCCATCTCTCTAATTTTTCCTCCACCTGCTCTCACTAAAGACCACAATGTCATCTGCAAACATCATGGACACATAGTATATCTACCTTCCTCCTCTGCATCATGTCAACTAACTCTCTTGGTTTTCCTGCCATAGTCCCTACATTCAGAGTCCCTACTCTCAGTCATAGCCTCTTGACTTTCCTCTTCTCGCTCTGCCTATGAACACGCCCTCCTCCTCTTCTATTTCTTCGATCCACAGTAGCCCAGTTTCCATCAACACTCTGCAGATTAACAGCACCGGTAGTGGTCATTGTTAACCCAGGCCTCAACCAATGTGATATAGAAATCCCATTTGTGATTTGAATCACTGAGTATTTGGCAGAAGTCTTATGTTAGATGCCCTTCCTGACACAACCCTCCGCATGTACCCAGGCTTGGGGCCAGCACAAGGAAGACACTGGCTTATGCCTGCCCCTTTAGGCTTCATTTTACATATGAATATACATGACTAGCAATACATTTTCAAAAAAGGAAAAAAATCAAAACCACATGCAGCAGATATTACAAAGGCATGCCTGAGATGAAGAAGGTAAGTGTACTGGACAGGTCTGTCTGCAACCTTGACCTGACTCTAATAAAGAATGTGTTTGAATATTTTAAATTACATAATAAGCTGTTAGGGTTACATGCCTTAACACACGTTTGATGAAAGAACAGGAAAAAAGAACACTTAATAGTTTGGTGTCTGTATAGCCAGTCTTTTAAATGCTGTGCAAAGAAATTGCAACTTTAAAATGGGGTAAATGCTATATTGCTCTAACATTCTGGAATGTATTGCAGGTCTCGAATGCAGGAAGGGATATATATTAACAACATTATCATACCATTAATGTGCTGGTAGAAAGTTAAAGGCAAGAGTTTAGTTTATTGTTTGCCATAAAATGCTTTAGGTTGTTTCCTAATTAGCTCCACAAATCAATCTGAGTTAGTCAGAGTGGGTAGCCTATAAAGTCAACCCTTGCTAATACAGTATGTATGTGTGTCTGCAGAGAAGCACAACACTTGCAGTTAATATATGGCATTGTCAGAATTTGCAATCAGTTCTGCTAAATGTGCCATGAAATATTCAGACTTTACACATGTTTTGTGATCATACACAACAGATTACATGTCACTGTAATATCAACTGATTACATTTAACCCATTAAGTACAGTAGCCCTCACAAAGCTTAAAGGGAAAACAGCAGGAGCAAAAAGCAGATTGCACAGTTTCTGAATAATTATGTGCTGTGGAGCCATCATCTTACACTGCCATGCAGGTCATACACTACTAAAAGTTGGCTAGGAAGCAATCACAGATCCAACCTGCTTCTGTGGCAGTGCGCAGCTGGGCCAAAGAGTGTGACTTGTACCTCCAGGGTGGTTGGGGATAATGGAGGGGAATTTCAGAAACAGCAAACAATGATTCAGCAGCTGCTCAGACTGTCCCAAACCCAACCAACTCTGAAATTATTCAAGAGCCCTGTGCACATAAGTAAAAGCAACGTGAAAGAAAACGTTCTGGATTCAGTCACTAAAAAAGTGGCTCAGAGGCCCAGAGGACAGTTTCTTCATTCAGCTACAGAGCAATGTGTTTTTCTGTTTTTTTTTTTCTTGCAGTAGGTACTAGCCTCAATGCTATAACAATTGATGTGACTAAAACTTCATAAGATACAGTGCAAAACTTCAACTGAACTGGTTAGATTATTCACCAATATGGGTATCTATCTATCGATCGATAGATCGATAGATAGATAGATAGAGTGAGTGAGTGAGAGAGAGAGAGAGACAGAGAGATCATCTCCATCTTGCCCTTCAACCTCTAGTACTTTACCAGTTTCTTGTGTTGCTTCTTGATATTCCTGTCACTTGGGATTCCCACATCAATCACCACTGCTCTCTTCTGAAGTTTATCGACCACCACCTTGTTCAGTTAGCTACCCATCACCAGTTTATAGGTCTGTCTCTGGAAGTCTCACAGGGTCTCTGCTCTTTCATTTCCCAACACTCATGGAGTTGTCACCCATCTTAACTTTGGGACATCCAACTCATACTCAGTGCAGACGTTCCTGTACACCATAACCATTACCTAGTTTTGTCATTCCATGCATTCCTTACCTGCTAGCACCTTGTATCTTCCTGTTATGTGCTGGTTTGTATTTGGGGCATCTTTACGCAGTCAACAGCTGGGGTCTTGTCTGGTGTGATAAACCCAGGTCTCTGTCGCTCTTGTGCTCAAGGCCTGTTCTTGTGCCGCCATGATTAATCCCTCTGTACTTTACTTTTTTCCAGCCTTTTCCAGCCACTGGTAGGATTTCTCAGTGACAGCCACTTCTTCAATCTATCAGTGGTACATGCCATGCATTGGCTTCTCCTTCCATAATAATTCTTCTTCCGCATCTTCTTCCTCATTCCTCACTAGATTTCTGGTGTCTGAGACATTCACTTAGCTGCTTATCATTAGGGGCCATCTTCTTGATGTATTTCTGTTTTTTTTTTGTTTTTTTTAACTGGATGATGGGTTTGATGCTCCCTAATCACAGGCTCCCTCTTTCTGCTTTGTGTTGATATCAGTGGCTTCCACCTCTTCCTGTAGCCAGTTTACTATGCCAGCAGTGTACCTTATCACTGGTTGGGTATATATGTTGATAACCTGAACCCTGTTCTCCCATTCAGTAGGCTCTTCAGGATAACCTGAACTTTGTTCTCCCATTCAGTAGGCTCTTCAGGACCTGCCTTACTTTCTTTAGGTTCTTGGCTATGGTCTACTTCTTTGCAGCCTTCTCATTTGTCTGCAGAATCCCTAGGTATTTGTAGCTGTC
>JAOWBL010004435.1:0-11134 GCA_028564865.1 Zenarchopterus dispar | reverse complement strand
CAGTTTTGGGTCAGTATCAGTGTTTTATCATCTGACGTCTTAAGGTTTCTTTTATTCGGAGTGCAGAGACTGGTTTGCACCAGCTCTGGCTGTTTTTAACACCATCTGCAGGCTGGTGCCATTAGATGTTTGTATTCACATACCAGGGCAGGTCAAATAAAGATACACTGTGCAGTGTGACATGATTTGACATGGTAAACAGAGTTACATGAAGCACATATTCACAATTTCCCAACAATGTATGTGTATGGGTGTGCTGAGTGCAATGAAGTTTCAGTTCTTCAATATGACCAGGAACAAGCTGCTGTGAACTCTTGACCGTAGACTGTTCCAGAACACTCATGACTGTAACTATCCTATTGTAATGGCTTGTATTTTTGCAGTATGTATTAGAAAAAAAACAATGTATGCAATGAAAATAAAATATTTACAACAATACCACCTTAGAAAAAATAAAGGATTTCTTTTTTTTTTCTAGTGATCTTTTTTCTATCAATCCCTTTTTAGTTTTAGACCTATTATTTGGCTTAAAAAAAGTAGTATTTTCAATCTTTCAAGGTTAGGGTTTAGTTTAGTTTCCAGTTTTATTGTTCTATTTATCAATTAATCTCTTTGAGTTAACTCACTGTTTAGTTCTTAAGTTTCAACCATTTGTTGTTTTGTTGTTTACAAAACAAGATATATGCATTTCACTTAATACCAGTGCAGTATTAAATTGCATAAATTGACAAAAAAATGATAAAGTATGCAGAAATTAAAATAATTCAGCAAAAGACTGAATAAACTTCCATAAAACAAGTAGCAGTGGTACTGTCGATCAGGCACTTCAAGTATTACCTGTGTGGGTTTGGGGTTCACAGTGAGGACTGACCATTCGGCTCTGCGATGGCTCATGATGTTAAAAGAGCTGGAGGGGCAGGTGGCCAGGTGGGATGACCTTCTGTCCTTGGTGCTAATAGCATGTTGGTCTGCAGTGCACGAATCTACATCTTGCACACCTGCTCTTCTAGTGTTGGGGAGAGAGCTCCACATCAGCGGCCCCGTCCCCACAGGCTTCTACACCTTTGCCCTTTCCCCCAGTCCCACTATGAGAGACATCAACACCAGGGTGCCTGGCTCCAGCGCCCCAACTGACTAGGCCACAAAGGGTCAGAGACTTTGTTGATCCCTTTAGAAGGAAAGGTTAGTGGTGAGACCACCTGTTCTTAGAGGGCAAGAATGTGCCCTGGTCTTACTGGAAGGACCGCTAGTCTACCTGGACCTTCCTAGTTCAGAAGAAAAACTTTTTTTTTTTTTTGTGTGTGTATTGGAATGGACATTTTTTGTCACCTGCTTCAAAAGAAAAAAAATGTTTGCATGTCGATGTCACTGTTGGATTTTTTTTTTCAATGTTCCCTCTTGCATAGTGTTGGACTGCATGTAGGTTTTTATGTCTGTGCATCCTGTACATCTCTCATGGGTGAGGAACTTTGTGTGTGTGTGAGGCAGAGAGAGCAGACCAAGTTCATGATCAGCAGATGTGTTGGATGCGACTGAGGTACATTCTTCAAATAAAAGAGTGGTTCGGCAACAACTGGTCTCAGAAGCTTTTATGGGTCATTACAATATTTATTTTAAAATGTAGACTATTTTTAAACATTAGTATTGAGTAACATAGGCCAGTAGATGGCAGCACTTACACTAGTTCATGACAGATTTTTCTTCACAGTGAGGAAATGAAATATGAAAAATTGGGGTCTGGAAAATAACTTTAAAACCACATGGACAACGGATTAAGCCTTGGTCTATAATCCTTTAACTATGATAAATGGTTGTGAATTAAAATGAGGAAATGTGATGTATCAACTGATACAGTGAAGATCTTGAAAATAATTTCAACACTGATTAACTTATTCTATAAAACAGACATAGTTGATACTGTTCTTCAGGGATGAAAACATAAGTGTTCATTTTACACCATATATATATAGCAGCAGCAGCTAAACAGAAGATTATTTCTTGTTCAGAGACTGAGTGCATTTTACTTAGATGTGATTCATTTTCACAAGACCAGGTAGTCCATTGAGCTCTAATTTGAGATATAGATTTAGCAAATCCATCCATCCATTTTCTTGACCCGTTGTTCCTTTTCTGGGTCACGGGGAGATTTAGCAAATGTGAAAGCTTATAGTGTAGTTTTTCAGCTGTTCCCCCTTTTGGGTGACTCGGATATTTACTGGATTTAAAAAATCTCATGTGTCTGTGATCGATGGAGCAAAAAGTTCGTTTGGCCTCACAGCTGTGGGGCTTTTAGTATAAAATTACTTTCTGTGTCTGTTTCTCTTCTATTAACAACAGATTTTTTCATCTTTTCATATGAAGATGTGCAGATCAGTCCTGCTGAAGTCTGAGAGATTTTTTATGATCAACATGAGAGTAAATATCATTCCTCTTGGATGTTTTATGCTCCAAGTAACACTGACCCACTCAGAAAAGAAGAAAAATGCACAAAAGACAATTCTGATATTCAAATATTTATTTCTCCCAGTCAAAATCTATAAATATCCAATAAAGATATAACCTGGCCCACAGAAAGCCTAAAAAAAATCCTAATAATAAATCCTTTTATGACAAATGATTCTCTATCTGAACACACCTCATACATGAAATGTATATTTCATGTTCAGTCACTGAAGAGGCTTACAACAGCTTTGCAAAAACATCTACTGGTGATGTGATCTTCCCACTGTTCAGTCATCATAAGAAGTGATTGCAGTTGAGGAAAAACTCAGCTTCAGTATCGTAAAACATTAATAAACATGAGTTACAGGGTCCACAGAAACTATTTCAGACCTCTGAAAAGTTGGGACCCTGAAAGGGAGTGAAGTGATCCTATGATCGTGGGTCATTGTTTAGAAATACACCGGATACATAGAAAGGCACTATCTCATGAAGAAAAAAAAGAAAATGATGGCAAAAAGTTAAGAATTTACTGTTGTGATACATTTTCAGTGTCTATATGATAGTGAATGACAAGACTCAACTAAATATACACCTTCAAAGATCCAGAACATCTCATTCTCAGCTCAACATGCATGTAAAATGTTCAGCATGGGCAGGAAAAAATTTGCTGTTGTGTCAAGAAAGCTGATATATGTTGTTCAGACTGATTAGAAATCTATTATAAAGGTTATTGAAGTATAACTAATTGACAAGGCTGCTGGTTTTTGATCGTTCTGACATTAAACAAATCCCATGAAAAGATTAAAACCAACGATAACTTTCCCCGAAGGTTTCATCTGCATAATGACCTATTTTTTCATCACCATGAGCACCATCCTGCTGTACATTAACTCTTGTCACATCTAATAAAAGTAGCAAAGCCCAGATTATACAGAGTCATCCCTATTTCTTAGTGTTTAAACAAAAGAGTGGGAAGGCCTGGTGGTTTAAGGTACTGTCTTTTAAAAAACAAAAACTCATCACAGTACTACTCTGCAGAACAGTCGTGTTACACAAGAGAAAAAAAAACGCGTAACTAAAGAGCTCTATGTCCACAATTGTTGTTGATGTTACATAATTATTTCTTCATAATCTTTCTCACTGAAGAATGTCACCACCCTGGTGGCAGTATACTGCAGCAATTCTGGTAATATTCTTTGTATATTATTTTATATTTAACCGTTTATTTTTTAAACATTACAATGCTAAATGCTAAGAGATTTAGCTAGATGCTAAAATGCCTTCTGACAGTAATGCTGGCACCATTTTAACATTTGTTAGGATGAGTAACCCAACATCAGAAAGTTGTTTTGCAGAGCTGATTGAGTTTCCCAAAACTCAGATATTCCCTGGAAGACCCCAAATCCATATAGCGAAAAGAGGAAACACTGTAGTATATGAGAAGCTTTTTCTTTAGAGAAATGAGGAGGATGTTTAAATCATTTATTTCCCCCATTATTCCTAGCTATAACATTGTGAAAGGTGTGTTTAAAACAGAGAAAGCTCATTTTTGTGTCAGGCCAGAGGCTAGGCTGGCCTGACACATCCCAGGTCATTTCACTCTGGTTCCATCCTCACTCTCTGTAAGAGGAACAGTTTAAACAACAAGCCTATCGCATGGAAGCCTGGACCCTGGCCTAATTCACCCAAGCCTTATTTTATACCCAGCTCTTGCCTTAACCTTAGCCTCAGATTTGTGGCTGTACGTCCAGCCTGGCCAGCCTGCCCAAATGCAATGATAGCTTGCCCTCTGGCCTGACGCATCCAGGGTAATTTCGCTCTGCTTCTTCCCTCATTCAAATTCCTAGGAAGAGCTTATGCAGCAAGGCATGAGCATGGCAGCCTAGATCCCAATACAATTGATCCCTGCCTTATTTTACACCAGCTCTTTTTTCAATCTCAGCCCCAGTTTTGAGGCTTAACGTTCAGCCTGCAAGCCTGGCCTGATGTAATAAAAGCCTGGCAGCTGGCCTGACACATCCAGGATCATTTTACTCTGGTTCCTCCCTCACTCCCAGCCCAAGGAAGGGGCTTCACATCAAGGCACGTCTTGGGTCCATGACAGCCTGGACCCTAGATTTATTCATTGAAGCCTTATTCTAACCAGTCTCTTTCCTCAATCTCAGCCCCAGTTTTCTGGCTAGATGTCAAGCTTGGCCAGCCTGGGCCGATGCAATGACAGCCTGTCAGCAGCCCTGACTCATCCAGGCTGTCATTTTACTTCTGGTTCCTACCTCACTCACAGCCCTAGGAAGGGGCTTCACGTCCAGGCTATACCATGGCAACCTGGACCATGGCCTGATTCATCCAAGCCTTACTTTACACTGGCTTTTTCCTTAATCTCAGCCCCAATTTTGTGGCTGCATGTCCAGTCTGGCTTGATGTAATGACGGTCTGGTCGATGGCCTGAAGCATTGAGGGTCATTTTTCTCTGGGTCCTCCCTCACACCCAGGCTATTCCAAGAGCGCCTAGACCCTGGCCAAATTTAGACCTGGCCATTTTTCACCAGGTCCCACCTCATTACCAACTAAAGGAAGGTGCTGCACACCTGCACGTTTTTATGACGCGGGAGTGATGCACAAGTATTTTCAAGCCATTCACGTGGAACAGAAAAAAGAGGGTCAAAATGAGCCTCTCTCGGCGACGGCTACTCAAAATGTGCCTGACGAATCCAGGATCATTTTACTCTGGTTCCTCCCTCACTCTCAACAAGAGGAACAGTTTAAACAACAAGCCAATAGCATGGCAGCCTGGACCCTGACCTGATTCACCCATGCCTTATATTACACCAGCTCTTTCCTCAATCTCAGCCCCAGTTTTGAGGCTTGATGTCCAGCCTGCCCTGATGCAATGGTAGCCTGGCTGCTGGCCTGACGCGTCCAAGGTCATTTTGCTCTGGTTCCACCCTCACTCTCCGCAAGAGGAACGGTTTAAACAACAAGACTGTAGCATGGCAGCCTGGACCCTGGCCTAATTCACCCAAGCCTTATTTTATACCCGCTCTTTCATCAACCTTAGCCCCAGTTTTGCGGCTGCACATCCAGGCTAGCCAGCCCGCCCCGATGCAATGACAGCTTGGCCTCTAACCTGACGCATCCACGGTAATTTTACTCTGCTTCTTCCCTCACTCTAAGTCCTAGGATGGGCTTATACAGCAAGGCATGAGCATGGAACCCTGGATCCCAATATAATTCATCCTTGCCTTAATTTACACAAGCTCTTTTCTCAATCTCAGCCCCAGTTGTACGGCTACACGTCCGGCTTGCCCTGATGCAATGACAGCCTGGCTGCTGGCCTGATGAGTCCAGGGTCATTTTACTCCAGTTCCTCCTTCACTCTCACTGTATAAGACCTTGGAAGGTCTTATACAGCAAGGCATGAGAATAGCAGCCTGGACCCTGATTTCACTCATCTCAGCCTTATTTTACAGCAGCTCTTTCCTCAATTTCAGCCCCAGTTTTGCGGCTGCAAAACTGGGGCTGTTATTGCATCCAGCCTTGCCTGATGCAATAACAGCCAAGTCACTGGCTTGACGAGTCCAGACTCATTTTACTCTGAGTCCTCCCTCATTCTCAGCCCTAGGAATGGGTTTCACATCCAGGCTAGTACTTGATAGCCTAGCCCGTGGCCTAAATCAGCCAGGGTCAGTTTTCATCAGGTCATTCCACATTACCAGCTGAAGGATGGTGCTCCGCACCCCGCCGGGAGCATGGCAGTCTGGACCCTGTCCTGGTACATCTAGGCCTCATCTGACAAGGCGTCCTACAAATTCCACAGGCCCAGGAAGTTGCTAAAAACCAGGGCTAGACCAGAGTAATACATATGTCCAAGCCACAGAAAGGGGCTTCTCAGCCAAGCTGGAGTGTCACTTCCTGGTCCCTGGCATTGTAAACACAGGATCAGTTTTCAGCAGGTCCTCCCTCAATCCCAGTCCCAGCAATGGGCTCCACATCCAGGCTTGAACTTGATAGCCCGGCCCCTGGCCTCTTTCAGCCAGGGTCATTTTTCACCAGGTCCTACGTTACTACCAGCTGAAGGAAGGTGCTGCACACCCAGGCTTGTGTATTATAGTCAGGCCTCTGGCCTGATTTACTCTTGTTGTTTTTTACTCAGGGTCCTCCCTCACTCTCTGCCTCAGGAAGGGGCTGCTCATCCAGGCTGGTGCATGACAGCCTGGTCCCTTCGCCTCATTTGTCCAAACGTCCAGGCTTCAGTTTCACACCCGGCCATCATGCCTAGTACACACAGCCCAAGGTACTTCTTGGGTTTACCCCTGGCTATCCAGCAAAAGCACTCAATGATTACTGTCTGATTGATAGTGCCAATAAATTGCTACACACCCAGGTGGGAGCATGGCAGTCTACCTCCTGTCCTGGTACATCCAGGTCATATTTTACAAGTGGTCTGACCAATTTTCAACCCAAGGATGTGGCTGTAAACCCAAGATAAAGGCAGCTGGGCCCATAATCTGCTATATCCAGGCGTTACTTTAGAAAGGGCACTGCCTAAAGGAAACTCAAAATGAGACCCTGATTGAAGACCCGACTCCAGCCACACAAGAAGTGATGAAACACCCGAACTCACAAAGAACGATGATGGTCTGGAACCTAGAAATAAAAAAGAAACATATCATTATAGAGGATTCAAACCTGGACTTACAAATCACTACTTCTAATACTCTGTAACAAAAATATGAAAAACCAAGGCTGTAATTATAGGAAAGTTTAAAAACTGCAGCTCTTCACAAGAAAATCCCATTTCATATAGCTCTTGTAATATTTCTTCATAGCTTGAAAACACCTATACTTTAGTCCCTCTTGATCCCTTACTCTCTAACTCTAACCTAACCATAACCCAGTGGATTTCAATTACAAAAAAACCCTATTTGACTTAACAATAATAGATTTTTACAATTATTTTCACATTTCTATTAAATATACATTTGGTAGATAATATTATCGAAACCCCCATGTTCCTAATGTTAAAATTTAATGTTAAATACATTTTTTAATTATATACAAAAAAGACGAGAACATTGGCAAAAACTAAAAAATATATCTACATCGAAAGGTTATTGAAGCAGACACTATAAACATAACCATAGAACTGTTTTTCTTTATTCTGAACCAAACCACCAGAGTGAGCAGTGGAAGACTGACAAAAAAATATTTTAGTTTTTTTAGTGTGTGCTTGGCCTGAAGAAAACCTTAAACAGTCGAAATGTTGCCCCGACACACACTCTGGGCCTTTATTACCTTATTTTTTTTATTTTTGAAATTGTATTTGTTTTATAATATTTTATTTATTTATTTTTCATTCCAATCACAATTTGAAATTCAGTTTATAGTCCATATTATAATTTCATTTTATAAAAAAACATAAATAACATAAGGTACACATTTACACACAAACACAATGGCTGATGAAGATGAGGGACAAGGATGAACAGAAGTGCTATGGGAGAAGTCGGGGTTATGGTCCCTGTAGGCGCAACTGGGTGCCTGATGACCGAGTGCCCAGGGGGATAGACTGTATTGTGAACTGATGAAAACCAATAAAAGTGTGAAATTTGTACAAGGACTTCCTGATTCATTTGAAGATGAAACTTTGTTTCCCTCCAATCAGAAACACTGATCTTATTTTTCAAGATTCCAAACATCCTAAAGTGGTCAAGATTTTCACTCAGTACAGACATCACAGAAACATAAGCTTCATCATGCTGACTCAGAACGTGTTTCACGGGGGAAAATACAGTCACACCATCAGTTTGAACAGCAATTATTTGGTGCTGTTTAAGAATCCCAGGGACAAGTTACAGATCAATATACTGGCTCATCAGCTGTTCCCTTCTCAAAAGACATTCTTCCTGGAGAGTTTTGAGGATGCTGTGAGAGATCCTCACGGGTATTTAATCATGGACTTAACTCCTTCCTGGCCAGAGAGGTACATACTGTGGAGCGGTCGTAGGCAAAGGCCAAGGGTCTACATTCTAAAAAAGTGAGTTGCTGGAGATATTATCGAAGATGTTGGTTCATGTGCGCCCTTACTCCAGGCCCTTTACAGAGCCCCACCTAGGAAAAGAATGGCAATCCCAACCTACTGCTCGCCTGACTTTTTAGAGACTTTGTGCAAAATCGCTTTAAATCTTTGAAAAGGTAACATGCTTCTGACACCTTCTCAATACCAAAAACTGAAAAAGAACAAGACGACTGCTGGCAGATAAAAGAACTGGATTCAAACATAAGCATCAGATGCTAAAGACTCAAGGTGGGGGATTCATTCTACCCCTCCTGGCGGCCAAGGCCCCTCTGATTGGAAACCTTTTGGGTGGCCTGATGGTGAGATAACCATTGCGGTTAAAGGATCATCATGTCTCTCTGCACGGCTCAAAAAATGTATCTTGTTTCACCCTAACAATTCAAACACATCCGTCAACCAAATGCTTCAATCCAACAGAACGCCGAAGCTGATCTGGATGATGAGAGCTGTTTTAAAACAAACAGGGTTAACTTTGGATGAAAAAAATGAAATACAACGCTCTGCTGAAATGGTACCTCATCAAACAGGGTGAGAGGGAGGAGACCAGAGTGTCTTTAACTCTGCCGCCTGAAGCCGAGCCTCAGTTGGGGAAGGAGTCCCAGCGTTGGAGAGAGTCTGCTCAAGTGGCTTTGGGGGAGGAGCCACAGGGCTCACAAAGGGATGAAACCAGAAGCAAAGTCTTAAAACACCTTCCTAAATAAGATCTTTAAAAAAGCAGAGTTATCCAACGGTTATCCAAGAGTTGGGCCAGAGGATGGACCTCCAAAGGGGAATTTTTTTACAAAGGAGATGTGGTGAAATGATCTCACATCATTGATTTACTTAAAAATTTCTCACTCCCCTTTAAAAAAAACACATGGTCAACCCCCCAAAGGATGATTCCCTTTTCTAAATACTCTCACCGAACTCAATGCACCCATCTCTGCTGTGAATAACCCTCCAGCGCGTTGATTCTATCGGGACCTCAAAGAGAAAGATGAAGACGTGAAGAAGAATGAGAAATGTAAAATCATTCTGTCCCCAAAGTGGAGTATGGCTGTCAGGGAACAAGAAGAAGAAGAACTTCCTGAAGGATGGTAGGTAAACGCAAGGAGAAATGTAAAACAATTTTGTCACCCAATTGGAGTACGCCTGTGAGGAAGCAATAGGAGAAAGAAGAAGAACCTCCAGAGGATTAGTACGACCTCAGAACAGGAAACAAATCCAGGAGATGAATCAAATTTTCTAAACAATAAAAAAAAATTTTTTTTAATTTTAAAATTAAAAAAAAAAAATGTGAATAACATCTTTCAGTGGTTTTGGTGAATAAGGGTCTTTATTTATCACATATAACAATCTTTAAACATTTGTAAGGAAAATGAGCGGTTAAAAAATGATTTGGAGGCGATGCATCAGACTCTAGTTGACGGTTGTTCACTTTATTTTTTTCCTCTCCTCACTTTAATAGTAATCCATCAACACTTGTCTTTTCGAGTTGATTTCCAAAATGGAGTTGTAACAGGCATACACAATCAGTGTGGTGGTGTGAGGCAGAGGTAATCTAAATCTCATCTTGAATCTCAAGTTTGAAATCTGAATTGCAGGCTCCCATGAAGCAGAAAGAGTAGCTTGCTCTGATGAGTTTAGTTCTAATGTCTACCAAGTTTAAAAGAAGCCTTTCACAAAAGAAAATATCTGCCTGGAGGGGGTACCATCAAGTGTACGCTAGAGTAAGAGGTAAAGTCCGCTCTCTGAGTCCTCTGTTAGGTCCATTCATGGTGACTTTTGTATCCTTGGCTCCAGCCGTATCTTTGTAGAACAGGCAGGCAGTATGTTGACTTTTTTTGATGTTCTTCATGTTACCAAGTCAATGCTCCACCTTTCATTTTTATAAAGTTCATGAAATGGTTGTATCAGGTTCTTTATTTATTTCTTTCAAGAGAAAGTTCCTCAAAAAGGATAAAGTGTAAAAGATGACCTAAAAACAAAACAAAACAATTGTTTAAACATTTACAATTAAAATTGATTTTATTATAAAAATAGCTAGTTTTAATATTTTTGAATGGAACTGTAAAAAAATCCTGAAGATAAACTAAAGTTACAGAGACCTGTTTCTGAAAATTTCACGAATGTTACTGTCTACTCTAAAAGTTTTTCAGAGTTTCATGAAGTTCCGGAACTGCTTCTGGCCAGCACCCAGACTCTGGTGCATTCCCAGGTTCAGAATCAGAATCAGAATCACTTTACTGCCAATGCCAGTAACACAGGTTTACAGACTAGGAAATTGCTCTGATGTAACAGTGCAAATATAATATAAAATAATGAAAAGTAAAAATAGAATCAAAATAAATACCAAATTCTACAATATTTACACGTGTAAACAGTAGCAGGTGCATAGTGTGGCTGTTTTATGCCAGTGTTGGTAAATGACTATATGGCAGAGGCCTGTTGGTGAATGATTTTATGGTAGAGACTTATAGTTATACAGATTGTCCCTTTATCTGTGGTCATTAGCATTTCCTTTTGCTGTCTGCGTACTGATAACCCTTTTTATGGATTAATTACCTGTAACTAAAGGGGGAGATGTTTCCTGGCAGTTCCACACTTACATGCCTGCAGTTCACTTAAACATAA